>JAQFZG010000430.1:0-33547 GCA_034695465.1 Entomobrya nicoleti
ACTTTTATTTTTTGGGAACATATATAGAACGTTCAGTACTTATTTCGACTTTTATCAGAATGTCGATGTGACTCGGGTAGGTTGTCGTTGTTCTTCTTGGTGAAATAAAATATTGCAAGGCGAATATATATAACGTATGAATTTGCATTGGTTTAAAAAAAAGAATATACTTTAGTGCACGTATGAATAATATTGTAGACGTTATCATCAGTTTGAAGTTCCTTTTTGTTCAAAGTCTAGTCTTGGAAGTTTTTGCAAAAGAAGAGGAGTCTGTCAGATATTGAAGTGAAATTGGCGTTAAAAAATTTGTAGGGAGATTGGCTAATTGATTATCTGGAGTTACGGGGCAACTCCTTCAAAACTTTGCTAACCCAACTTTTTTGTGTTAAAAAAGAGCTTATGGAATATTTTTTTCTGGATTAATTTTAGGCATTGGGCCTTAATCGAGATGGACTGAGGGAGACAACGAAGACCACAACTGTGTACCAATCGAATAGTCCGATAATTCGTAATACAGGAAATATGAGTGAGCTGGATTCTTTATTGCAAGATCTTAGCTCTACTTCTAAGTTGAGTCATAATTCTGCCGTATCTAGAGGTAAATTTCTTAAAATTAAATACAATCAATTTGATAAATTATATTGCTGGGATCGATGACTAAAAAATAATTTGTTTGGACTTCATTTCAGAGCTTGTTTATAATGGAAATCGACCTAATTCACGATCCTCTGTTGGAAGTCAAGAACGACAAAATGCGGAAACGTTTTTGGATGATTTAGCTAACGGGTAAAAGCATAAAAATATAAAATAAAATATTTAACTATTATTTATTGTATCGTTAAATAAGTATTATATTATGAATGTGTATAGTTTCTTTGTTCATTGTTGGTTATCTTTTGTGTAGGGAAGTCACTATAATATTGTTGCAATGAGTTTTACATAGATAGCCACAATTGTCAATGCACGCAATAATGATGTATTGTATGTGTACACCTTTTGTCGCGTTAATTTTTGGTTGTGTTGGGTCGTTAAAACAACAGCGTAGGAGTAAAAGCGATTTTTGACGAAGTACAATGTTTTCTTGTTATGCATAACCGTGTTAATGGCCCCAACTTGTAATGAAGTTAGCACTTAGCGTAGTGAATAAACTCCTGCGCATTGATACTAACATATGCGTACATACTGATCAGTACGTTAGATTTCGAAATTAAATACCACAGTTTACAATTTTGTGACCATTTTTTATTCAGTGTTAAATTCTTTGTTTGGGTAGGATGTGTAAAGGACTGCTGGTTTATTTTGATTTAAAATAAAGTTTCTGTATAATTTGTAATTGTTAAGCCGAATAGAGCTTTAATTGTCACAAGTGAAAATTCATTCATTAAAAAAGATAAGTATTACTTCAGTAAGTAATAATATTTTTAACTGACCATGAAATGTTCTACAAGTCTGTTTTAATTGGGGAAAAATGTTCTAAAGTAAATATTGTATGAACAAGTGTGTATTTGTACCCTATGGCCAATTCAACTTCTAGAAATTCGATAACGAAATAAGCTTTGCTTTAATTGTTTTAAATATTAAACTGTTAAACATATTGTATTCCCCTATCGTTCTTCGTTCCAGCTTTATGATTAATTTGAATTGTAGGTTTTTTAGATTTGATTTCATGTTTCTTCATACATTAATTTGAGGTTTTGATAATTAAGTTTTTAGAAGTTTCTTCTTGGTAAGCAATTATACTAACATGTGTCAGAGAAGTAATTATAAGGTATAAGAGAAAAGTAGCTTTCACTTTTAGTAGAAAAGATATGTTACAGACAGACGTTCTAAGATTTTAGTTAGTCGTATGTTAAACATTAAATTCATTTTTATTGATGGACTGGTCAAAATTGGCTTAAATTTAATGCCTTCGTATGTGAATCCAGTCTTGGTCACCGTAAGATTGTTCATACGCTCAATAGTTCATTTATTTAGTATTACCAAAAACTGATGTAAAGTAATTATCAAAATTGTGGCAAGTTTTATTTTAAACAAAAGATAATATTTTTATATTTCTGATAACAATGATATTTTTAAAGAAAGTACAGACACAACATATTTTATTATATTATCTATAAATTATGTGGACTGAAATTCAGTACGCCAAATTTCTTGAGTTAATACGCATATTTTTAAATGACTGACTATTCGTTATTATGACAGGGAGGACACAGATGGAAAGACTAGAATTACCGTTGAGCGCAAAATTCAGAGAACTTTCTTGGGACCTGCAGCATCTCCAGCTACACGCGAGCTTGATGATTTAATGGAGTCGTTAAGTGAAACGAAGGTATGTTTACTTTGTTATTAATTTTTATAAGTATATTTACATATATTTTATATGTAGTAAATATAGTGCTCTTTATTTAGTTTATGAACGCGCTTATTGTAATGCTTGTTTAGATTTTTAGCTTTCTAACAAATACTCTCCAGTTACTCCTTTCAGTCCTGTAGTGTGCGTATTAAAAACATAAGCTTGTATAGTACCACTTCACTCCATGAGCTTGAAAGTATCCACCTGCTAACACCATAAAATAAATCTTATGGTCAAGAAGTTGTAAAATCACAGTTTGCGTTTTTGCCGCAATACTAAAATTCTTTTAGTTATATTCAATATTAGGCATCACGAGTAAAACAGTAGATATTATTTATACGTTCAAAGAAATACTCAAAACACAAACTTTATTTGTATTTCATATTTTGTTTGTTTCTACAATTGTTTGCGTGAATTGCTAATTTAGGACCGAATCGCCACAGAGATTAGATCTAATTTTTTTGGCATTTTTATTATGGACTCTTGCAACACCAGCCAGCACACAGCACACTCCTCCTAGTATATTTTTTGTGTCCCCGTCTGTCTAGCTTATTTTATAGTATGGATTGCAATGTGAAATGAGCACTTCTATTTTTTTCTCATTTACTATTAAGTACATTTACTGTTTACGCATAGGAAAATATTAAAAGTTTTGAATGTGGAATGTTGTTTTGCCAGATACGACTATAGAATGCTCTCATCTGTGAGTAACCTCGAGACGCAGCTCTTTTTCATAATACATATATCCACAAAACGAGGGCTCTCCTCTCAATAGTTTCAATTTTAAAAACAAAAATATCTGTTTTCATAACACATACTTGTCCGTCTTTTTTTATTTCTTTTGCTACAAATCATCCTATTTTTCAAAATAGTCATTAAGTTGTCTTTCGCTCAAGTATATTTTCGATACCTCTCTATTTCCTAACTCCCTGTTACACCAGTTCTTTTTCCAAGGGTTATATTCCTTCTCGCAATAACAAAGCATTACGTTCGTTACACAACATAAAACACGTCATACATTATGGCTTGCAAGACCTCAATCCATGTTTCACTACTTTGAATGGGAAAAGTCAATTGTTTTGCTTCATTAAATAATCTATTTGCTCTCTTCACCTTTTGCCAGAAATACAAATGTATATAATGAATGTACCAGTGTGTCATCATTATCGAGCTAGTCCCTAAGAACGTGGCAACATTTTTAGCAAAAATTATTCACAAAAGTGTCATTCAAGGTAACGAGCCAACATCACTCTAACCGTTTGGTTTGCTCATTAACATCGTTCTTCTGTCTTCATCTGGCATATGAAGTGCTGTGAAAGCAACTGGCAGTTTCAAAAAGAAAATTGAAAAGTTCACACCTGCAACAAAATAGTGATTGTCCAGAATATTTGTTTTGGAGCCCGGTCGTCGTGTAATATTAAATCTGTTAATTTAACGGTCTGATTAAAAACTTCAAAAAATATCCACGTGATAAGGTGATTAGTGTCGCTTATCTCCAAAAAGAAGATTGATTTACGGGAGAAAAGTAAGTTTTTTTTCAGATCCCAAACCGTCATGTGTTGTACACAATTTCACATTGTTTGTGTCTGATTTGAAAATAAAAATGCTTCTATAGCTTCTTACAGTCTGTTTTGATCTCTATAGCTACAGTAACACTTTCACAGTACTTTTTTGTAGCTAGTATAGCAGCTACATATACAGCGTTTCCCTTTTTCTCATATGAATGTCAAGACAGACATTATCAATAACAGATTACGAACTAGTTACCTAATTTTTGATAGGTACAAGCTTTTACTTACGTACTTCTGTACAATATGGAAATTTATATTAATTATATTTATATAACTTTCATGATAAACACAAACACACACTCATTCACACGAAAAAAAAAGACGAGAAGAAACAGTGGTTGTTGTTGTTCTCATGTGAATCCATAATATAGCCCGTTCTCTTTGAAAGAGAAAACTACTTCTTTTTTTCTTGTTGTAGAAGAAAAAAGAGAAGAAATTATCACCAGACCGTATATTGGAAACGGTTTTCGTCTTTGATGAAGGTAAATGTAATAAATATGTTAGCGACTATAAGGATTTAAAAAGATTTACACACTTGGTAGTCATTAAATGTTTGTTTCAAACGGCACAGGGGTAGCATCCAAGAAAACCAATAAAAATATATATAATTCAACAAGCAGCTATATATGTGTACTTTGAGCATTTCCACATATTGTACAATATTCAATTTTAAATCAAATCTAGAAGGTTTTGATCTGCATCGTAATTTTTGTCACACAACAACTAAATCTATTTTGCGAGAACATAAATCTTTGAGTAAAAAAAATAAATTGGGTCATCACCATCACGTATGCATATTGTCATATATGTGATATGCGCTCAAAAAGAATAAATTGTGTGTTGTGTGTGTGGGATAATTATTATCATGTGAACTGCAATGCAATGAGATCGTGAAGTTTGATAATATTGCATTTTGAATATTATGATATTAGAAGTATTTGAAATATAACGTGTAAAATATAATATGACTTGCTAATTCAATAAATTTAAATGATCTGATCACCTTACACTATAGTAAGCAGTGAAAATGGAAAGGAAAAAAGAGAAAAAATGCTGTTTCTTGTATTAAGTGGGAAAGGATGATGATGGCGTGTAGGCTAGGGTGTGTGTATTCTATATGGATGTATCCATACATGTCATCCTTCAAGTTGACTAAAGTTGTTGGTGTGGGATCAAGAATTAATAGCAGTCATTAGTGGCAACAGAATTCTCTTTTTGTTACTTGGTGACATGTAATCTCACATTGTTTGTTGCTTGTACATGCCACTCAAGCCAGCAAAGTCAACCAGCATCATCGCATGCCTTATTTACAAGCTTTGGCTCTGATTATGTATGACTGAGATACTCAAACTTTTAGTGTCAGTTCTGCCACAAGTAAAAAAATAAACTAAGGAAAATTAAGAGATAGAAAAGAGAAAGAAATGAGAAAATGAATTCACTTCAAATGGCATAAGTATCACCCATGAATGTATGAAATGAATGTGCAATTCGCCCATTGATGAGATGAATTGCATTCTTGTACGTATTAATGTATTCATGTGTTATGATAGTTTCACAATTTATAACAACAACATATAGGAATGAATATTATTCAACATAACAATTATGTTGTCGATATCAGCAGTAGTATCGATACGCCTCATCATATTTAAGTCGTTTTTGCAGCGTAGTGATAAGATGGTGTCATTAAAGCAGGCAGTCAGAAAATATATGAGAGATCAAGTGACCACACAGTTAAACCTTATTTCATTGAAGTAAATTTATAAGCTTAGTTCATAGTTCAGAGACTTTTAACACAACCTTATTTGTTTGATGCCGTTTAAATTCGAAAATGGCGCATGGCGGTCAATGTCGAATCGATTTTTTTTTTCTTTTAATTTGTAAAAATATTTTTGTAGGCATTTTACACAAAATGGCACATCAGTCTACTACTTTTGAGAATGAGAAAAAAAATGACGCTGCAGTTCTATAACCAATGTGCTAATTCGTGATGATATGATGATGACGATGTGGATGAGGGAAAAAGGGAAAGGAAGTAGGGCAGTTTTATTTTGAGAGTTTTTGGAAGGATATAGAACGTTATGATAGAAACACTAACATAATATATTGATAACTGCAAAACATCACATGTTCCATCTCATGGCTATTTTTTCTGATTTCTCTACTACTCTACGATGTTGCTAGCTACATATTAGATTTTCGTAGACTAAAATATCCTTAGATTAAACACAGATTTCTCTATTTCAAAATCAATACAGATTCAATATTCACTTATGAAGTTTGACTGCTTGAAAGACTATTAGAATAGCCTTTGCTACTGCTCATCTAAAGCATATAGTTGGAACGTTTTTTTTCTCTTCATTTTGACGTGACTCCTTCTTTCTACACACACTGCTTATTCACTGTTGGACGACGGAAGTCGGGAAAAATCTGGCGTGTAGTACAGTTCAAGATTCTATGTATCTTCATAAGAGAGATGATGATGTTGATGACGGCGCGGCGTCGGGTGTTATTGCAATCATACATTTTTTTATTATTTCGATACATATTCAATATTACATAATACATTTGAATATAGGTATGTGTACATTTTAAGTACATTAAAAACTATTCAATAATATTGTACGCTTAGCTGTTATTCTCTGTAAGAAGTAAGTATAATATTAGGGTGTTATGGGTTGAAGAAGCTGCTTCCAAGTTTACGAAACTGATGACTACGATGATGATGATGATTGTATTTTCTTCAGTGAATGTGTATATAGTATGTTTACTGATACAGACCACCAACCGGCAACAGCACCGCTTGCTGTTTTGTTGTGAGTGAATTCGGCAAAGAGATTCAAGATGGATTTTTATCTGTTTTAAACTTTAAATATGGTTTATGTGTTTAGGTAGGTTCAGTAGTAGTGTAGTACATGCTTTTGGCATCTTAGATTAAAATGCGAACGGAATGTTTGGAGCTTGTTTAAGTTTTTTCTAAAAAGTTAAATTAGAGAGATATGTGAGGCGATGTTGTATGTACCTAACCACATATCAAGAAAAATCAGAGAAAGCGGATGGATATATGATATGTGAAGTGTAAAATGGTAGAGCTAATCATGTATGAACACAAAACTTGGCTTTGAGAGAGAGATCAGCCTGTTGCATTTGTGTTGGTGTTGGCGGTGTTGGAAGGGATAGATTATAAGAAACTTTTTTTCTTGAACGCTTACTCCCTCACACTCTGAATTTTCAACGGGATATTTATATGTACGTATGCGAGGGAGGAACAAGTCATTCGCTACGTCCTTTGACGGACATTTTTTTTAGTGATCAAACATGACTAGTCTGAATCCATGTACTAAACCAGTGACCAGTTTAGGTGTGAGATGAAGAAGGTCCTCAAAAAGAGGACGTACACATAACATACGTCATATCGTACTTCCTCCTCCAAATTTTCAGTAAAAACGTTTATATTGGTTCTCTGTTCTTTTAATTTTCTGAGAAACAGTACATTACCGGCAAAAATAAAAAACCGTACGCAAAATTCTTAACGACAGCCTTGTCTGTAGTGCTTACATCATTTATCATGCTTCCACGGTTACTATCAACAATATTCCGTCATATAAACAGTTTGCTTGCATCATTCAAAACTTCGCAAAAGATTCATAATAATAATGGCCATGACTGAAAAATGGAAATGGAACCTCGTATATATGCTCTCATTGTGCAGGAAGTCGTGGTGCTCTTAACTTTAACTTGTTGTATTTTCTCTTGTAATTTTTATGCTGCTACAGCTTAACGAATCGAATATATAAAACTTGTTTACAAGACAGATTTGCTTTTCCGATTACTTTGGAAAATAAAAGGGTATTATACATGCTTCTTACTAAAGTCGCCTCATTTTTCACTCAACTTGAAACTTGAACAAAGTCATCATGCGAAAGCGGAAAAAAGTGCTTTAGAAAATTTTGAAGCAGAAAAAGTCTGCCATTAAAATATGCAAATGTGTTATGCTTTTGTTGATACTTTCATTCATTGTCTTTCTTTTTGGTTCAGTTGGTTATTCTAATGGAAATTAGCACGGATTCTATTGCCAATAAAATAACAAAAAAATATATCTATTGAATTGAATGCGCATGTTTTCAGAAAACAAAATGTTAATCTTGTTAGCTTTTTAAACCTTACACTGCCATCAAGTCAAGTTGACATGCTACGTAATAAATATTTCACCCTTTTTTTTGCTGAAATGAAAACAAATCTTTTACAATTTCATTTTTTCGGCCCGTAAAAATGACTGTGGCCTTGTTTATTTTGAGGATTTAAAAATGTGATCACAATCAGATCGTTTCAAACTTGTTGATCAGCTTATTGGCATTCTTCTTCTCATATGATTAGGGAATACTAATGTTTAAATATATGTATAAAGGAAATAGTCTAAAGAATTTTAGGACAATGAAATTATATGTGACTTGAGACTTGTTTGTGTTATGAAAAAAATCATACAATTTTAAGATTTGGGGCGGTTTAAAGAGATTTTTTAAAAAGAAAAAAGATCTCAAATTGAAAAATTGTCGGCACGACGATATTTTCAGGAGATGGTTTACATTTGGGTTACTATTACAAATGCTGTACAGTGATGCAATAATGTTGGTAACGATAACATTAATATCTTTTTCGCAACACTGCTACCACCACCACCACCAATATAATATGTATGTATGAATTTACAAATGTGAAATAGAATTTAAAAAAAGGGAAATGAAAAAGTAAGGAAGTAAAAAATACTAAAAAAATTATTATGTAAGCATATATAAAAGTTTAATGGTAATATGAGAGTAAAATAGAAGTATTCTTCATCAGCATTGGATTGGATTCATACACAAGTTGTGTGATAAGTTGGTTAGTCAAAGCGAGTAAGCTTCCTTGAGCAAGATTTCTTACAAGATAAGAATTGAGATATGAAGAAAGTAAAGCTAAAGAAAAGTAATGCAATAGCAGAATGTTTTGCATTTTGTTTTCATATTATGCAGTTTGTGCCCTATGACTTCCATGTAGCTTATTGGTAATATGTACATTTGTGCCACTGCGAGGAATAGACGAAGTACGTTTGTGTGGGTTGGAGTATTGTGGGCATGAAAAACTGTATTTTAAGCAGTGATCATTAGTCTGGTCTCACTCTTCATTCTGTGCACAGACTCATTCGACCTCTTAGAGCCTGATTTGATTAGAAATTCATTATAGTTATCATTTTTATTTTCACTACTTCTAAATTGCCATAAAAAAATACTTTACTGCAAACCTTTTTTCTTCTTCTTTTTCTACTTTTCTTCTACCTTTTCGTCTGCGTGGTCGGCCAAACTTATAGGTATTGTTACTTCACTTCACACAGCAGCCGATGATAAACGGCATTTAAAATTTTGAGTGACGGACATCAGTGATGTCTGTCAACACACAGAATTAATATTTATGTGTGTAATACCTCCGTTGTTTCTTTTTTTACCTTTTTGCTAAAATACGGAACAAGAGTAGTTTTTCTTTGTAACTCTTTGCATTTTTTGAATGTAAGCGTATGAATCTAGTTTTCGTTGTAAGGAAATTAAAACTGATTGAAACTCAGGAGTAATCTTATTTATTTATTTAAACGTCTCCTAAAATAGTTTCTAATTGATTGAAAGCAGCTAGGATTGTGGAATTTTCTTTGATCAGTGCCAACTTAGAGAGAAGGTAGATAGACGTATGTACGTTCATTAGATTTCGGTACTGCGTTTTTCCTGTAATTTGCAGACACAACACAACCTTCGTAGAAAGGGAAAAATGGTTTTAAAAAATAACTTAGGTATTTTATAAGCGTCATTGTCACCATACCACCCCTTCGCAATTAGGTTTTTAGTGAAATAAGTTGCACGTTGCATTTTTCGACTTCAGTTATGTGGACCACCTGCCACTTGTTGATATGTGCATATCAAGTATCATCTTCAGCTTAACCATCAGTATTCTCTATAGGACTTAAGTATAATGCATTCACATATCTGTAGGAAATCAAGAAAAATGTTCGCTATTTCCTCTTGGTAAAAGTTAGGTAAAAAATATACAGGGCGAAATACGACTAAAGAAAGCAACAATGAAAGTTTGCATAAATATTATTTTATGTACACTAATTGCTTGTGTACAATTTAGAGACTAGGTAAATAAGCAGTACGTTAAAATTGTCGCTTCTTGTTGAGAGAAACGAAGCATTCTTGAGATTTGTGACCCATTGCATCGTGACAACTAATTAATCTTAAGATAAGTCATATGTGTTGCACTGAAACGAAAGTCAATACTACAGTAGACTTTTTTTGTACTTTTTCCAAGAGAGTTTATAATCCTGCGGAAGTCAAAAGATTGAAAATACACTTATTGATTAGGATTTAGTCTGCATTTGATTCGGGTGATGGGTTGTGTTCCTTCTTTTTCAAAAGAAACAAGCGTAGCGTTACGCAAGGATCCTAATTTTCCTAATCATTGACATCCTTTTGACAAAACAAATACTTTGGTTTTCAAATAAATATTTTAGTTAAGTTGCATTTCTCCATATCCTTAATTTTCTCCAATTATTTTAACTATTATTAAACAATCAATTGAAAGTTTCTTTAGTTGAGTGGTGGTGAAAGTAAAGAACAGTTTTGAAACATTGTAGGTTGGATTTGGTGATTTTAGCAATGTTCATACAAATATTTGTTTTTTTTTATCTGAGATAATTTGAGTAAGTAAACTGACTATTGGTGTTGGAAACTGATCAAGAAAAGGAAAACATGACATTTGTACAACAGCCACAAATTCCATAAATTAGTTTGTTGCCAATTAGCTGTACTGTAAAATAGTAGATTATTCCAAGCTATCAATCAAAACGACTAGTATCAATACATTCACTTCACTTTCTAGTGGGATATTATTGGTGTTACGAGTATTTCTATGGGTGTGACATTTCGTTTAATTTATTAATTAGCGTAAATAGTTTCTTGACATTTTCTTATTATTCCTGGTTAAAATTAATTGTAATTGTTAATTCCGTGCCTACAATGTACACATGTACATGTATCCATTACATAATATGTACATACATACGTTTTACAACTAGTGAACAAGCATAGTGCTAGAATTTTATTTCGTAGCTTTTGCAAAGTGTCTGCTTGTTTGGTTTATTACGTAGTGAAAATTTATCATTTTATTCCGACAACTTCTATTAATAACCTAACATCCGCTTGAGTGCAGTATTCGACTTACTGACATTTGCATAATAAGTATAAAATTTGTACTTGTTTGTTTGTAAGACTTATGACATAAAAACTTACATCATATCATTATCATTCACTTTTAATATAATTGGAAGCCAACTGTGTTGTCTGATTAAATTATTAACACCTTTTCACTCTACTCTACCAATATATACACACAAAAAATTGCTAGGTTTGATCTAATATTTGTTATATTATATTGTACCTTCAATGGTGGCGTGGTAAAATGAGGTATTTTATTTTGAGAGACTTGATCTTGTTTTCTGTTAACGATGAATGGAAGCACATTACTTTTCCCAGTGTAGTTTATCGTACCACGTAGCCTTTTTGGTTTATACTTTTCTTCTCTCTTTGTCGTACTGTTGGATTACATGAATAATGTATGGACTTTCATCTAAAAACCGGATATTGTAGGCAACAGAATATTATAGGATATCTGGTTACTTGGTTAGTGTATTTTGTATGAAACAGTGTTAATAGTATTTATCACTGATGCAGGAAAACTGGATAATAGTATTAATGGATAGTCAATAAGGCCACCACAACAGATATTGGTGCATCTTTCAGGCATGGATAAGTCAACCTTGCCTTTTTCCTTTCTAAATATTACATTACAATCGAGAATCACTTCATTATTTTAATATATCGCTATAATACATGAAAATCTAACATGAATATATATTATATATATATTATATAGCAATCAGAAAAACTACAGAGTCAGTCAGAAAGTCAAGCAAGCACACAACAGCGTCATAACGCACATTCATACAATCAGAGAAATAGGATCTCACTGACAAAGACCCGATACTTCCTGTCAGCCAGTTTTTTAGAACCTTTCATTTGTACTACACGTAGTCTTGAATCTGTTTGGTGATGATGACAAGGATCATATTTTAGCAGTACACGCCTTTCTTTCCTATCACACCACTCCGGTTTACAAAGCATGACATAACCCATACATCACCAACTGACATTGCAAGACAGTGTGCAAAATCCTTATATAACTATATATCACAAGTTACTCCTCCTCAAACCTATGAGAAAGCTAGTTAGTTTAGTTTTACTTGGAGCCAAAGAGAGAAGTCTATATTTCATCATCATCAAGTTGAAAAGTGCAGTAACAACTCTTCTGTTTTGTTCATCGCTTTTCTCTCTTCTCGCCCCCTGTCTGTACGACATTTTTATTACACTAGTTTAATGGGATTCGCTTCGGTGAGAATGGAGCAATATTAGTTGGCTATCTACATAATAACAATATCATCATCTTTATTATGATTATGTGTGTATGTCTCTATTTGTGTCTGTGGTTTTTTCGTGATTCTCTTCCACTTTCTCCTACACGCCACACTTCTCGCCCGAGATAGTCCTAGTCCTTTTAGTTGACCTTATTGGCTCACATTTTATTACCACTGCTGCTATTTGGTTTTGGTGAAGTTTTTTTGTTTGGAGAATGCCATAAAGGAAACATTATAAACACTTCTATTAACTTAGACACACACACAAACCACATTCAATTGTCCTTGAGCATAAATTACTTCTATGTTTTCTCATGATGAAATCATTATTTCGATTTGCTAATGTAATGAATCAATAGCAAGTATACTAAAAGGTCTCCCTTATCACCGTAAAATACCACAAGAATAATAGCAAAACGTGGCACATGATTTTATAAGTTTTTTTTTAAACTCAAGGTGAAAGTATAGTGATTGTGCCCTTTGTTACTAATGTAAATAGGGATTCATAGATAAAATAATGCTTTCTTCTAGTATACTACATATAAATCCATATCATCTAAATATTTCAGTAATGGTAAATAGAGTCTGTCTGGGATATGTATTTTTCGGTTAACATTGCATTGGTGCAGTCATCATATATCTTACATCACATCCCTTGGTGGCTGGCTTAATTATGGTGATGATGATAAGTTAACGAAATGTGAGGAGCATGCATCCATATTTCCTGGAGAGCACAGATTGCATTTCTCCACGAACGTTGGCTATTAAGAAACCTAATCAAATTTTCTTGTATCCCCTCTGCTTCCTTTTATATCAATAATCAAGTTTGCTTATTTTGCTGAATTCTTGCTGTGAGATAATATAAATGAAAGTGTGCAAATGTGCACGGCTTGCATGTGTGGTTGATCATGATGATGGCATGACAATGTTGATATTGTGTAGGATGATAATAGCTTTTTACAGTGTGTATATTTTGTTAGAATGGTCCATCTTATATGACCAGAATGCTTGCACGCTGTCATTTCGCTTTTTTGCCTCATTTTGGTAATCAAATCAGTTAAGTGCTACTACCACTAATGCTGCTTTCGCATCAACATCAGCACTTCTTCTCCTTCTGTCTAAGTTTGCTTTAGTAATTGCCTAAAAAGCTCTGCTGCTAACAAAAATGTGTGAGCGGTGGTCGACTGGAACCCAGAAGAAGAACTGGGATCTAACAGAGTGTTTCTTGTATTTTGGGTGCTCATTCTAGATCAAAGATCGGCAAGAGAGCTTGCAGACGCAACAGCCGAAAAAGGCTCATCAGTTGGATTCTATGCTTGGAAACCTCCAAGCGAGCATGGATAAACAAGGAGTTAGTGCCACGCAAAAGGGTGTTTGTGCCGCTTGTCACAAGCCAATTGTAGGACAGGTGGGTGAAAAAAACCTAAGTTAAAATTTACTACGGAAAAATAATTGCAATTCTCATCTCGGAAAAAAACATAATAGCTAATTTGTGAAGTTAGATGAGTTTTCATTCAATTTTTTTCCGGTTGGATGGTTTTCGAATAGAAAGCCAAAGTAGCCAAAAATAATAATTGTCTGTAATGACGCTACAGTTTGTATTCCGTGTTAAACGTGATGAGAAAAATATTGTGCTGACATTGAATATTTTTCTTTGCTGTATGTTAATAGGTTGTAACTGCACTTGGGAAAACTTGGCACCCGGAGCATTTCACCTGTGCCCATTGTCGTCAAGAACTAGGGTCGAAAAACTTTTACGAGCGGGAAGGACAGCCGTACTGTGAGGATGATTACCACAAACTCTACTCTCCACGCTGTGCATACTGCAACGGGCCTATTTTGGATGTACTTACACCACAAAATAATTTCCTTTTTTATTGCTACAACGAACATTTATGGACATTTTTACTGTTCTTTTAAAACTTACAATTTACGTTTTACATGCCATCAATTTTCATTTGATGGCTAATCCCAGTTTATTTCTTGGAAACGCTTGATTGCTCTCAGATAAATATACATGTGTTTTCAAATTACCTTACAGAAATGTGTAACGGCTCTTGACACAAACTGGCATCCTGAGCACTTTTTCTGTGCTCATTGTGGAAAGCAATTCGGCCAGGAAGGTTTTCATGAGAAGGATGGAAAGCCTTATTGTCGTAGTGACTACTTGTCCTTGTTTGCTCCCAAGTGTGGAGGATGCACGAAACCAATCACTGACAATTACATCACTGCGCTGAATGCACAGTGGCACCCTGAATGCTTTGTTTGTCGGGTAAGTACATAATCTCAAATGAAATATATAATTTTTATGCTATGCTGTATATTTAATTTATACGTGTAATCCGATCAGCATTATGTTACGTCACACGCATAAAATATACCTCTGCGTCTTAATAATCCATAGTAACCTAACGCAAAAAAAAGTCGCCATACTTTGCGATGATGTGTTTTACATTTTAATGTCTTGAACGTTTTCACACATACAAACATTAATAACCACAACCGATTCCCTCACTGACTTTCATAACTTGTCATTCCATCACATATATATTTGCGCCCTTCAATAAACAGTGTTGAGCGTGTAATTAATATTGTGTTTGCACGCTAATTATAAATCTTATTCTGGCAATTGAATAAGAAGCAGTGTAGTTTCTCATTGAAATTTTTCTAACATTTAATCGTATTGAAACATAAAAATCAGTATAAATATAGTTAATTATTTATCCCTCTTCTTGAGGAGGGAGAGTCTATATAACAAACATAAATACACAATCGTATTGTTTGTCATGCATGCCCCGAAAAGCTCTGTGATTGATAATGAGAGGGAATTAATACTTAACAAGCATATGTATTTGTTTGCAAAGTACAACAATTGAATATTTTTAGTTTTAAAAAAATGAGAAAAATTTGTTCTAATGAACGGGGGAAAATTTGAAGGACTGTAAATGTTCATTCTCTGGAACATCCTTTTATACGGTGGATGGACGACCCGTGTGTCCCAAATGTTTGGGAATTGATGAAGACGATGATGACGAAGCAGAAGAAAACTAGGGATAAATATCTAGTCATCCGGAAAAAAACACTTTTACTATCTAATATAAAAAAACTTAAATATTTATTAAATAAGAATGTCTATCTCTGTCTCTCAAGCCAAATGAAAAGATAATTTTAGAAGAAGAAGAAGATGGATTGACAGTATTTTCTAATGCTAAGGATTTAATGCAACAACAATAAAAACACGTTTTTTGTTCACAAACATAAAAAAACAAAAGAATAATATATACATATAAAAATACATACATATATTCACATTTAAAAAGTGCTTAGTATATTTACTTTATTAAATGATAATTAATTTAGGAAACATTTTTTTCACTATTTACGTGATATATATGCATCCATATAAAACGATTCATGTTGATTTTTCATCATATATTACATATATCACAAATCACAAAGTGTACTTGCAAAAATTTAATACCAATCATCATGATCTTTATTATGATCACGTTTAGACAAGAAAAATCACATATTGGTACAGATAGTTTGTTGCCAAATCATCTATCTTTTTAATATTGATTTCCTTGTTCCTGTCTAAAAACACATTCATCATACACCACACCTTATTATCTTGTGTTGACATCTGCTTTTGCCTGCTCATTTCCAAACTTGTAAAACAAGAACATGAATGTGTTTCTTAAATCACAGCAGCAATTAGTACTTGTCAAAACGACGCTATAATCGTAAAAAATAAATGTTTCAAAAAATTATGAATGACACAACCACTGCCTCCATACTCTGCATACAAATACAATAAGACAAGGCCATGTGAAAGTGATCTCAATGCAAGTGCAGATGCAACATTGCAAAATCTTAAAATGCCCCAAATATGGATTCAGATGCATGATGCATGGCGGCCTGTCCTCATTCATTCAAGGCAAGGTGAAGTTCATCGATTCAAGTGAGCTGAGCTGATGTGGACAACTCGTCTTATGGTCAGTTGAAACAAACGAGTAAAATTAGTGCGTGGGGCCAATTATTACTGTTATCATAAACTTTACCAATTACGTTCCTAGGAAGGTCGGTTGGCTCTTTTTTTCCAAAATTTCGATTTTTCCTCTCTCAATACTCTTTTTACGTACAATTAGTAGCACAAACATTTAGGATACATGATTTTAAAATACACACACGGAGTCAACGTTTCTAGCAGATCATAATAACCTATTTTATAGAAATGCTTTGTTAATCTATATATTATCTTGTTCAAGAATAAAAAAAGCTGTACGGCCGAAGAAAACAAATAAATTTCAAATCTAATTTTGAACTGATAAAAAGATGTGAATTTGCAATTGGCGAAATGATAATCTGACTTTCATGATTAAATGCATGCCCCTCCATACATACCCTATTTTTAAAATGCCGTCACGTTGACTGTATGTACCATTTTGCTTATCTGGGTCGCTCGCACACAATACAATTGTGTGACACTCAAGAGAGCAATATTTTTTGTGCATGGTGGGGGCGTCTGTTCAATGTTGCTCTCACTCGACATGTCGATTGTTGTTTTCTTTCATTTTTGATGTTGGTATAAACTTGAAGAATAGTAGAAGCCCTACTTGTTTACACAATTTTTTTTGAAGTACATCATCATCAGTTTGGACAGAATTCGTCCAACAATTTTGGATCCCACCACACAGTCAAGTCATTTTTGAGATTATTTCTCAGGATTAGGAAAGGTTGTATGAATATGTATGATGACGTACTTTACTACTTCAAGTATATATGTAATGGACGTTTCAAGTGCATGTGTCATGAATTGTGAACTACACTGACTGACAATCACTGGGAATTGTATCAGTTGTATGCAATTTAGCACCCAGTTCTCCGAAACGTTTCTGAAGCAAGCTGGGCAAGTAATGAGTGTTCAGTACGCAACACAAAGTAGCAAATTTTTATTTCAGTACTTCCGTTTTAGACCGACCCAGGCAAAGCAAAATCTACAAAAGAAAATAATTGCAAGTTTGACATTGCATTTAGGTAGGAGGAAAAACTTCGAATTCAAATATGAGGAATGGAAAAATAAACTACTCATGCTCAGTTTAACTTTTGCGCATGTTCACATCATCACCGTATTTATGAACGCACATAAATCTGCATTCAGTTTAAAAATGGGTTTCAGATTTTTTTTATAATTCGTTTAGCATATTATACCTATGCCCCAATGTCCATATTACACAAGTAGTATTACAGAATGTTTGAAAATTATTTTTAAAATTCTGTACTGTATAAAAGCATATGGTATTGTCAGTAATAATAATTGCATAAATATAAATCAAGGATATACATACTTGAGTATTGTATATCGCTGTTATTGTATAGAAGCTCTTGTTCTTTGCGTCTGTAACAAGGCTTGCACCACCTCACATGTCATATATCATTCATTACATGGCAAATAAGATCAGTTAAAATGCTGTTTTTCAGAACACATGTTAGCACTACAAAAATTCAGTTTTTTTATAGTTACTTGCGTCTTATCACAAAGCTGTGATGATGATTTTTTTTTGAAAATCTATTTTTGTTCGAGTGAAAATACTGTTGTTATTATTACACGGAGAAGTTAACGCTTTTCCTATGAAGTAATCGGAAAAGATAAAAAAAAAATCTTAAAAATGAAGAGTCGTATTCCATATTCCTTTTTGCATTGCATGAGAATTTGCATATCGCTCATCGTCAGTCTGCAGCATGGAACATCAAACATTGATATCTTGCTCAGGAAGTCAAATTTTGTTGTCACGGTCAATTTTGTGCAAGGAAAAAATTGTTATAATAATACCGATAACAAACCGGCTTTTAACGCCTAACATTAAACAAAGTGAGAGGGAAAACACTTTCTCTCTACACACATAATTTTACTGTGACAAGCACAATCGTACGCTTAAGATTTTATAAACTAATTAATTAATTTATTGCTACATTACATTCAGATATTGTAAAAAAGAACAGACTTGTATATTATTTTACATTTTAGATAAATAGATGAGCACTTTACGTGTTGTAATTGCCACATAAAGAAACTTTACAAGTTGGGCAAGGAATTCTTGGTATTTGCATTTTGGATTGTTGGATAGAAGGGAAGAATTTGTTAGAAGCTAAAAGGCGTGATCATCATGATGAAAATAATAAACATGATAGTACTAGCAATCTTTTTGTTCATGCTTCACAGACCGTGTAGTCAACTGTCTAGTTTTTGGTTCACAACATCACAATATGTTATTATAGCACTAACATGAATAAATGCATGACATCATTGTCGTCATTTTTTGAACCAGTGAGAAAGTGCCGTGAACGAGAATTTGCAAAGAATGCTTGCTAAGTATACATAATGAAATTCAATAAAAAAAATCTTTCAAAGCTTTAAGATGGTTATTACAGATCGACAGTAGTTATCCTACAAAGGAATGCAAATAGCAATAATAGAAATAAGAGGAAATGGGACATGAGATTTGTATTAATGGTTTTATAAATGTAATTAGGTGAAAATTTTGGGATAACTTTCCCTTCCTTCCTTTTTTTTGCACGTGCTGAAATTCCCAAATGAATTTCATATGATTAAATGATCCACCTCGCACGCAAGAAATCGTGTCAACTACTGTGCAAAGTGTCAAATGATGGAACAGTTGCTGCTTGCTACTGAACTATTTGATTTGGCATAATAGCTATACTTGCCATATTGTAATATAAATATAAAATACATATACCTATTATATAATTAACTTTACATATACATAAGTAGATATGCCATTGAACCGCATAAGTACATGGCTGATGCTCTCATACGATAATATGATCACTTTCACTATTTTGAAGCACTACTGATTTTTTCTTCTTGGAATGTAAGCCTTAAAAATTGTACTTGTATTGACTTTGTGACCTGTGTAAAAACAGACGACATGAAATGCAAAAGTCATCTCATCATCCACATTAATTTTTTTTATCATGCACCAATGGTTAAATAGCTATGAATGACGATTACTTGTTCAGTGAATTTATTTTTTTACCATGGCATAATGACTGATTAAGAACAAGGTGGACTTTTAACATTACTAAATTATCGTTGGTACTCTGAGATCACACCACATATTTAAGTTTATTGCCTTCTTCCCAAGTTTTCATCAGTTGTCTTTTTTCAGCTGCTAAAACCAGTTCGGATATTGTTTCACTTTTTGTGGAAGTACTGTAATGTATGCATGTGCAGTGCCATTGCCACATTGGCTGCTTTCTGTTTCTCTTTCAATCTTTCGACATTTACTGTCTTCTGTTGTTGCCCAGTTTGCAAAAGAATTGCAAACTAAACTAAACCATAATAGTATATTTTTAGCGAATGTACGTCTTTACAGTAATAAAAAATGATGCTGATGTGATGGTGATGATCTTTTTTTTTTACTACTTCTATCTTCTATTGCTGTGTGGCAAGCAAGCAATTAATGATGCGAAACCTCATCTTCCTGATTTATACTTTTGAAGAGTATTCTATTAAAAGCGAGTAAATGCAGTACGAGCTTTTTCCTCCCATTCCAATATTCGTTTTGAGTTACGGCGTTTCCTTTGACGATAATGCGTGTTTCAAATCAAAGACAACAAAGATTAGAATGGTGGAGAGATATAAATTTTGCATGATGGTTCAGTACTCTACGTGTTGAATGCTGATTCAATACAAATTTCAACGTATAGAAAACAGTGATCGTTAAAAGTTAGATACTTTTCCTTTCTTAAGTCGGTCGATCAGGGTGGTGGTCTTGGTGACTGTGCGTGGCTGTAACTCGCAAGCATTCAAGCAAGATGAGGTTGATGATCATGATGATCACACTATGCACGCATTTTATACTATTTGCTTGACGTTGTTGGTTCTAGCCTTTTTTTCGTGCGACAAGGCACGGCACTATATACATGAAGCATTAAAAGCGTATTATTTTTCATGAAAGAGATTAAAAAGGTATTTTTGGAGAAATGCCTAGCAAGTTGTACTACTACTAAACTTCCGACATTAATATGATGATGACGATATGATATATCTGTTGAATAATATAATATTGAGCCGGTGTTGTGCCCCAAGTGATTATCTTTATACAATTTGACAGGGAACAGGCATGGGATACGAATTTTTTTACAGCAAGTGAATTTGCAAAATGTTATGTGGTTTGGGGTGCTGAGTCGCAAAGTTTGAAAATGTGCCAGCAAGCTCGAATTATCTGATTACATGGAAAATTAGAGAATTAGACTTGCATCTTTTTTTCTCTCCCGAGTTCCCGACACACATACATGAAAAACACAGAGCATAACCATTACATAAATATTCTTATTCTACTACCATACCGCTGCAATTATGAATGCAAATCGTCAAGTGCAAACAATGGATGAAACTTGTTAATGGATTATGAAATGAAATATAATATGATGAGTAATGGTTCGGATGAGAATAATGATAAAAAAGAAAAATTGAAGAGATGTAGATAGATGTTGCTAGATTAAGTGATGTTTTCGTGTGACTCTCTGGGATATCTGATCGAGTTTTTAACACTACTTATTTGGGTCAAGCGTGGTTAAAAATAGTGCATGCAAAAATAATTATAAAATCATATTTTTTATTTTATCTTTTAGGATTGTCGCCAACCATTCCAAGGAGGGTCATTTTTTGATCACGAGGGACAACCGTATTGTGAGACTCATTATCATGCCAAGCGGGGAACATTGTGTGCTGGATGCCATAAACCCATTTCAGGTTGGTTGATGTTTTGCTGTTGTTGGCAGAAAACCTAAATGCTAGTTTCAATGATGGTCTTCATATTATATCCCTATTTTTCACTTTGAATGCCCAGTTGTGAATCGGCTTTCGTCATGCATATTTCACAAACTTGATGTTATTAACAGCATATTGAAAATTATTATTTTTTATACAACAGGACGCTGCATCACGGCCATGTTCCGAAAGTTCCATCCCGAACATTTCGTTTGCTCGTTTTGTTTAAAGCAGTTGAACAAGGGAACGTTTAAAGAGCAGAATGATAAGCCCTACTGCCACGGATGTTTTGAAAAGCTGTTTGGTTGAGAAAGATATATTTTTTTTCGTTTGAAGAGGATGGATGTCAGCAACCCATCGACGAAATCGATTCTTCCTGCTATGTGTGTATAGAGTGTGTGTTTGGTATGTATGTATCATTTTTTGAATGTTCGAACGACTAATAAAATAGAATAAATTTGTGACATTGCCATCAGCAGTAAAATAATGATCATCGTGCAATTCACAAATAATGGAATTTATCCAAAAAATACAACCATGATGAATTCGAAACAGATGAAAAGTATATAGATAAAATATGTATATACATTTCTTCAAAATCAACCTACACACTGCACTGGAGTAGTAGCATGCTACTACTTACGTAGATAATATTATCTTGGTAACTATTTTAGTTTTCTGTAATTATTATGGAAATACACAAAGTTTAGAAAAAATAAATAAACAAGAAAAACTTGTACGAACTTGTCCATGTGGTTCTTAGGTACATCTTACTTAAATATGTAGAAAAGATCTTGACAATTAAAAAGAATGCAATTTATAGTAGCGTAGTGATGACGATATTGAAAAAAATATAATTGTTAGATTACGAAAAGGCTACAGTATTGAATGTACAGGTAATTTAAATATTCTTAAAGAATTTATAAGCGATTATATTAACAAGAACGTATAAGAGAGATGTACTTGAAGTAAAATTATTTGCGTACTTGTAAGATGTCTTACTGGTCTTTATAATTAAGTATCTAGAAAATGTTTACTAATAATCATTCGCACAAAACAGTTATTTCTTCATAGAGTACTTTTTTGTTATTGTCATTCTTACTTATTTTAGTCTTGAGTATACTTCAAATGTATCATGTTAGCGAATGAAAGATCTTGTCCCATCGCATATAATATTTTTGTATGGAGTACATGGAAATCTATTGCAGTACAGACAAAAACATAGGTCATTGCGTAGCAATAATGAATAAAGATAAAAATTGAGTGATTAGAATGAATCAAAAAAACGCAGCCGTGTACTCTTCACTCTTGTTTGCCATCATGTATAAATAGTCTTTTAGCTTTCCTTTGTTTCCATGAAAATCAATGCAATTTTTTTGCATGCAATCTTTCCTATTTACGAATGCTATACAAAAATATACTTCATTTGTTATATTTGCCTTAACTTGATATATTTAATAGGTAGAAATACTACTGATCCGATTTGACCACACAGTGTTTCTCTCATTATATATTATACTCAGGGTGTCTCAAGTGTCTACTACAATTATCTATTAAATTTCATTGAAATACGTCGCTTTTCATTCCGTTTTTTTCGTGTAATAAGTCTTTTACTCCGTCGTGCCTTTCTGAATGGAAATGTTTGTGGAATCAATATGAAAAAAATGCTTAAAATGTTTTTGCCTGAAATGAATGTTTTGTTATACATGTTATGTATTTTGCAAAGTTAATTAGTATAAAGGTTATAAAAATTCCACTATAATACAATTAGTGGATTCGTTGGCTAAGAGTTATGTAATGTAACATGTAGTTCATGTATTCATAAAGAATTCTTCCTGTCAATAATGGCCTTGTAGATGGACTGTTAACCAATATATAGATGGCAAAATGGAATAACTTTCACTTAACTAACCAAGCTTTGGTCTTTTTCACTGTAATGCCTATGCGGTTCAGCTAGGGACTCGTTAAATTTTTTCATGCTATTTTGACTCCATGCATGTAATCTTAATTAACCATGTAATGCATGTGCCTTGTGCATTTCATTAGTAGATCTAGTTTTTACGAAGCAAGAGACAGCGTATAGAGCAAACAGTTCAAGACTGGCATGTTTGAAAGCAAGTTTTAAATGTAAAAAAATAGTCAACTGCAATTCAGTGAGCTATTTAAACTTTTAAAATTAATTTTAAAGCGATATCATAATAGGTGTACTTAATGTTCATAGTACAGAGAGATTATTGTTGTTTTTATTGTCAATTACATGTTCAAGTGGCTTCCGCTTATTATAAGTAGATATGTCATTTATTATTATCAATTATCAAGACAAAATAAAATGTTATCATTACCTTTCTAGCTAATTGTTGTAATAGCTAATATTATGCTAACTCTATTTAGTTATAAATAGTCTTACATTTCAACATTATGCATATTTTTACTACTTTAATTCAATTTTCTTTGCGTTCGTAAAGTGACCAAAATACTAATCAACTGATGCCTTTGGCGGCACTAACCATTGCATGAGCTGGAATAATGTAATACGTAACATAGCATGTGAAATAGTCTAGAAAAAAAGTCTTCAAATCTTTTTAAAGGGACAACAAAAAAATACTAATTAATACGTTAGAAAATGATATATGATCTTATTTTTAGCTAAAAAGGAATAAAGAAAAGCATAAATATATTCAGAATGTATATTTGAGTTGTGGTAAGTCAGGACGGTATATTATGGTGTAGATAGTGTATAGGTATGTAAAGTAACGGCAATATGTAATAATAATAATTTTTAAAACACTTAGCGTGTCCTCTGTAGCCTAGATGGCCATAGAAAATCAAAGAGAAAAAAAAATAAACAACTTCTTCCTCTGTAAATTCATAAGTGGATGATATACAGACAATGATTATAATATAATTTAGTTGGTAGTAGAAAAAAACAAAGGTGTTAATTCTCTCGAGATTTTGTCATTTAATATGTATCTAAATATGTAGTTAGTTTTCATTGTGTATGTTATATTGTTTAATCCGTTCGTACTTGTAAAGTGTTCTTTGTTGGTAAAAAAAGAGAAGATGCTACGTTATGTTATTAATTGCAATTTTACTAATGTTGACGAAATAACGCCTAATAATGAATAATGAATAAAGTATACATTGAACAAAATACAAAAATTGCACGGCACGGGAAAAATTGTCTTCATTTATTTTGACAAATCGAATTTCATAATATTCAAGACTACTTCAACTTCTTAAAAAAAAACTTGTGCAGAACAACAGAAACGTAATTGATTGATCACAGAACGACTTCATAATTGATTGATTAAGTTGCACTAATATTTCATTCAATGTTACCACGGCTTCACATCCAATGGACTCCCACATCTAACCGTGCGTTAAACTTGTTTCAGAAATCCAGCTACTTTTCTGAAGGATGCCCCACATCTACTATCATGTTGCGTCTTCGGCTCTCCTCGTCCACTTTGGCTTTTTTGAACCTTTCAGACAGTGTCGTACGGGCTACTTCCCGTTTCTCTTCATCAATGTCCATAGGAATTTTTCCTTGGTCAGAATCCTAAATAAATAAATAAGAATTCAAGATAAATATTATTTCCACATAATTCTAAATGGAATTGTATAAACTGCATGCGAACAATGTACCTCAACTCTTGTAACTGTCAGATGGCTTTCGCTTTCATTGAATGAGTACTCCAAAGAAGAGTCACACTCCTTTCCAGTGAAATATTTGGTGGGATATGCTTCCCGTTCAGTTATTCCAACATAAGCCTTTCGGGCAGCAGCGAGTTTCGCATATTCGATCAGATGACTTTCCGCTGTAAAAAAAATAACATGCATTTTAAAAATGATTATTTGTGTGATGCAAATAAAACATAAAGAATAATACACACAACAACAACAATAATATCCCTTACCTTTGAAAGTTTCCGTTCCAACGTAATACGTGCAAACAAACAAGTAATAGTGGATTCGTCTATTACCCTGACCGTCGCATGACCTCATTGGTCTCACCCGGACTTCATCGCTTATATTCAAGCACCTTTCACCAGCCTCTTTCTCCAACGCACGAACAATGCGGGGATCGATGAATAGTTCTTCAAAAACTTCGTACTTCGGAATATAGCAGTCCTTGTACATTTCACGAATCTGCTGCAAAAATTGTACACTTGCCATTTCTCTTGCGACTGCCTTCCGAATAGAATCAGCAATCCCTATTCCAAAATAATGTACATACATTATCATTATTATTTAAAAACTGCAATAAGATTGATAAGAACAATTAACGAATTATTAGTATTACCTGTGATTGCCCCACATGTAATAACGCAGCGCCACAGGTGGGACCTATCACCAGTGTCATCGGTGAGCCTTCCCGTTTTCATTTCCACAATTATTCCCTTTTTGGATAAATATCCAACAGCTCGATAGGGAGTGAGATTGGGAGCATTGCGCTGTCCGCTCGGTCCATCGTTTAGCTTGGAAACAGCTGTACTGTCTTTTATGTTATCATCAGAGCCAAATTTCCGCTTGGAGGACATGCCTCTACCTCCAGCAAACTCCCCAGGATTTTCGCTTCCATCACCGGCCTGTTCAATGATGTCATCCAACGCATTTGTACATGGGTCGATCTGTCTTAGCTTGATTTTCTTAGGTGGCCTCTGACCCCCTTGATTAAGTAGCAGAACAGGTCGCTCCAATTCTGCTTTCTTCTGGTTATCTTCATCTGAAGTAATCAATGGAACGCCTTGAGGCTTCGTAATGCCCCTTTCTTCTATAATTTCATCCAGTGACTTTAATAAATCGCTTTGATTTTCGATAGGATTCTTCGATTCATGTGCGGCAACCTTTTGGGAGTCTTGAGGTTTCGTAATGCCCCTTTCTGCGATAATTTCATCGAGTGACTTTAATACATCGCTTTGACCTTCATTGGGGTTCTTCGATCTCCGTACAGCAACCTTTTGATTGTCTTCAGGTTTCTTAATGCCCCGTTCAGCGATAATCTCGTCTAAGGACTTGTTTATGACTTTACGTCCGCCTGCTATGGGGTTCTTCAATCCACGACCCCGTCCCCGGATAATAGGGATGACATCGTTTGGTGTGAGGCTCTTTTGTTCAACGTTATTGCAATCGTCTCCATCCCTTCTTAGACGCAAAATTTCATCCACTGACAAATTATACTCCTCCATCTTCAAGACTGAGACTTGGTAAAACTTAGCGGATTGAAAAATCTGAGAATACTTTGAATTACACAGAAAAACCCAGCGGAATGAAGTTGTTCAGAAGAAAGAGGTGGCTACGTTCAAACAACCAAAAATAGTATGACTTTGTAAACTGGAGATCGTCTCATTTTATACTCCTAAAGTTTCTTTGTTTCAATTTTTCCTACAGGAAGTGGGTATTTGACTATCAAAAATTGTAGTGGTCTTGAGTATTGCATATCCGAGTCCTTACAC
Organism: Entomobrya nicoleti; assembly: GCA_034695465.1. Taxonomy (NCBI): domain Eukaryota; kingdom Metazoa; phylum Arthropoda; class Collembola; order Entomobryomorpha; family Entomobryidae; genus Entomobrya; species Entomobrya nicoleti. The sequence goes on from JAQFZG010000430.1 coordinate 26,675, forward strand.
GTGGTCCTTTGTGTCACTTCGATCAGAAACCACGCATACGCAAATTTGAACTTGATCCTCCATTCCAACGGCCATGGTTATGCAAAAAAATGTTTTGTTTCTATGCATTTGCTTCATTTTTGTTGTATCATGAGTCACCAAAATATATGGATCATTCATCCATCAAATTATATGCAAATATTATATGTAATAGCAATAATAGAAAAACGCATTTACCCGAAAAATTCTAAAAAATAGAGTAAAAGTTCCCTATTTTCCTCCGAAAATTATCACGTTATCTCCCAGAAACAATAATTTCCCTATCAAATTCAAAGATTACAATTCAAATGTTCCATTTTTAAAAAATATTCAATACGTGAAGGCTTCACTGAGACTCGAACTAGCTGATGGATGGATACTGAATTTGACTAGCGACCTCATTATCTGCCATGATTTAAAATGCTACTCATGTAGTTCCCATGCATTTCTGTGCATTAAAAATGTTTAATTTAAATTCAAAAATTAATTTGAAGGCTCCACCGAGACTCGAACTCAGATCGCAGGATTCAAAGTCCTGTGTGCTAACCATTTACACCATGGAGCCGCTCTTGAAGAGTTAAGGCCAAGAATGCAAATCCATAATTCTGATTAAATTAAGTGTGATTAAAAAAAGTAAATGATTGATGACTACTTATTTATTTTATGCAGAAAATGATCATTCAGAGAGCCAGGTACTGGATATGTATGGCCAGACCTCGTTCTCTTTTATGGTGGAAATTGCTTTCCATGCACTTCCAGTGTGACTCTGTACATTAACAAAATGTTTTACTTCTGTTCAAAAATTAATTGCAGGCTCCACCGAGACTCGAACTCAGATCGCAGGATTCAAAGTCCTGTGTGCTAACCATTTACACCATGGAGCCGCTCTTGACATGAATTCAAATTAATTGTTACTCAAAACCAGGTTAAATATTTAATTTTTCCAGTATTAAAAATCTTTAATCATTGCAATGTAGTGCTGTGTAGCAAATAAATTTTACGAATGAAGTTAATGAATTACTTCTTCAACACATTGCTTTCACATTTTCATATCAATTGTTAGTAACGCGGCTGTATCATATTTTTAGTATTTATCGATAATAGTCTGATTGTCCATTCATCCTAATTTTCCATTTAAACTATTATATCTACAGTAAATAAATAACACTATAGTAAATAAAAATAATGCATACCAATGCTTCTACTAAACCACCATCTTTTGATTTCGGTGTGTGATATGAATTGAAATGATATTTTATTTATGAGAAACTTCCACATAAATGGGCAAGCAAATATTTAAACACAAATATGATAGAAATATTGAATTTCTATAACAAGTTAAATGGTCTTCTTTTGTGATCATTCAAAGTGGTAAAAAAAATCTTTACAATAACAGCATGGTACATCATTACATCAAACACTTATTGGCTCTTGTTTTGCTCTTCCATAATAAATAATCATTATGATGCACATTTGTAATTGACTGCCTTAATGTCTGGTTTGTGGTGTGCTCCAGATTACAGTACATTTCGCATGCATGCAAGCATTTACCGGCAATGCAAAATCATGTAATATGCATCATCATGACAAATTAAGTCAACTTTCTCTATCTGACTATGAGTTTCACTATCATAACACAAACTGTAAGGCCAGATTTACGCCCTTTGAACTTGTCTTTTATCAATATTTTCATTCATTGAATTTTTGCATCGCTTTCATTTTTGCTTTCATTGATATTTTCGATTTGTGGCAAAAAAGCAGCATGCTGATGAGATGGGTTGAAGGTCAAATGCAACTTTTCAGGTTGAGGTATAAAATGATCCTGGTTATTTATATCGTTCATTTTTTTTAAACATCGTGTATGTAAAACTGTCATGATCGTGTGGATCGTACTATAGAGCAACCAATCTAACATGACGTTGAATAGCCAACAATAAACACAATAAGTCGTAAAACCACGAACGCAAATATATACATTTATATTTCGTTCATGATTAAAATCTGCTGCAATTTCTTTAGAAGACAAGATGCGTCATTTTACATATATATTAATGTAAACTACATCCTTCGTATAATTTATTGCTACATAGCACTAAATTGCAATGATAAAAGATTTTTAATACTGGAAAATTAAATATTTAACTTGGTTTTGAGTTACACTAAATTTGAATTCATGTCAAGAGCGGCTCCATGGTGTAATTGGTTAGCACACAGGACTTTGAATCCTGCGATCTGAGTTCGAGTCTCGGTGGAGCCTGCAATTAATTTTTGAATAATCAAGCATTTATTATTGAATGCATGGACACACATAGTAACTGCAGGGGAAAGCATTTCACTTGGAAAGGAGGCGTGGCGATATTCAGTCACCAATGAATATGGCTAATGAATATTTATATATCTTTACTGAATGAATACTTGGTCATAAATTATTGCACTCTTTTTTTAATTATTGCAAGTTTAGTTAACATAATGCATTTAAAGTCTGATCATTAAGTTTTCAAGAGCGGCTCCATGGTGTAAATGGTTAGCACACAGGACTTTGAATCCTGCGATCTGAGTTCGAGTCTCGGTGGAGCCTTCGAATTAATTTTTGAATTTAAATTAAACATTTTTAATGCACAGAAATGCATGGTAGTCATTTTAAGTCATGAAAGATAATGAGGTGTAGTCATATCCAGTATCCAACAGTCCAACTTTGCTAGTGCATATTTTATGTATGTACTGAATGAATAAGTAGTCAGCAATCATTGAGAATATTTTTAATAAATTACTTGAACTTTAATCAGCATTATGTAGTTAAATTGTTGGCATTAAGGTTTCAAGGGCGGCTCCATGGTGTAAATGGTTAGCACACAGGACTTTGAATCCTGCGATCTGAGTTCGAGTCTCGGTGGAGCCTTCAATTAATTTTTGAATGAGTAAAACATACATAGTTATAAAAATGAAAGTATTGCATGTTGAAACGAAGTTTTCTTTAAGCGTGGTGAAAGCAGGAAATAGAGACAGCATTAACTATTCATACATATGTAGCTGATAGGTGTAAATGAATTGAAAGCGGCAAGCAGCTACCAGCAGCACAGCGCCGCGTGTCAACTTTACGTCATCGTGACCGTGACCAGCGCCCGTCTTAGCAACTCCAAAATCTACATTTTGTCTAGCTCTTGATCTTACCCATGATTCACGAATTGCAAGCACATAAAATAATCCATAGATGATATATATTAGCACATGGTATTATTGAACGACTGAAATTTTACTTCACCTTGTGTTAACGAGACAAGATGGATAATTGGGTTACATATAACGAAATACATTAAATATGCATCAAAGCTACAATTACAGAAAGAGAAATATCGAGATAAATTTTTCCATTTCAAGTTTGGAAATGATGTTCTTCAGAATAAAAATATATAGAAGGGTAACACGAAGTCACACACAGGGTAGAAGTCTACACGAATTCCATCATATACTCTAAAGTGGGGAAACATTCTAAATTATTTTATCAAGTAAATTCATTCATTCACATAGTGTTTATGCAACAATGGCATTCTTTTCCTCTTTCAAAATCGAATGTTGATAGTGTTTCTGAGCAAAAGTATCAAATTGTTTTAAATAAAACATGTCAACTTCGAAAAATTTCATCTCAATTAAGATTATTAGCAAACATAATCAATTCATAATGTTTTTCCTGTTTCCATTTCCCTAATGATTCCCAGTAAAAATTCGTGGTAAAAAAATCTGCCAAAACTGTTCATTTTTTAAATTAAAAGCGTGTATATTTATAAAAACTATTACAAAGTGAATGAAAACGGAGGCCGATAATGTTTTCTTTCAAACTTTTCATTCCATATTTCACTTTTTCCCTGAAAGACATGATTACTATTACCATCATCGCTCAATCAAACATCATAAACGCAAGGAGAAACGCGCATCTTCTTCAATAACCCTTTCATTCACCCATCTTCATCATCATCATAAAGCACGTCTCTACTTTATACAGAAGCTTAGAGCTAAGCCAGTCTCCAAGAGCCAATAAAATATTGCCTTGTGTTGCTAGATGCACCTCCCATTCAATATTGTTAAGGGACAAATGTTGTTAAAACACGTTGCATAGTCAAACATTGTTTGTATTACATCCAACATTATTGTTAGATCCACTTACCCTGCATGCAAAAATGTTTTATTCTTCAACCAAGTTACCAATGTTATCATACAAACTCTTTTATTATACTACTACTCTAACTCGTCTGTATACCCAGAATACAGTCAGATATCATTAGAAGGAAGATGTTCTTATAAAACCATCTGTCCCTCTGTACTTCTCTCACTTCATTCATGGCTCTGTCTAAATCTATATAAATATTCTTTAATAAATCTGTATTCTCTTCGTATACAAAATATCTCTTGGTTTACATATACATACAAGAAAGAATTCTCTTTTCATGATATTATTACTATTATGTATTATAACAAAGTATGATAGTAGGAGGATACGGTGGTATACTTATTTTTTTGCAAAAATGGTACAGACAGGTATATAAAATGGATTAGCTTTGTATGTATTTTCCTCAAAGTCAAACTCAAAAGATAAAAATGTATTCATCGTCATAAAAAAAATCAAGTAACTATTTTATCTAGTTATTTTACTACTGCGTACTGTACGTATACAATTAAGCATATAATGTATAGCAATCCCACAGTAGTCACAAGTATAAAAGTAGAACTGTAAATGTAAGTATGGCAGTTGAATAAGTTGGGCAATGCTTTTTTCATCTAATCTTGTCTGGTCGCACTCACAAGAAAAAATTTGTACTCGTATCGTATCGTACCTGCAAAAATTTGTGTGCAGTTTGAGCAGAAGCAACAGAAGAGCAGACTGTTATTGTTGATGTTATATTATTGATGTGGTGTGTGTGAAAAAGAAAACAACTTGGGTTATTGTTGTGTGGCTACAACTTTTTCGTGCACATCTCTCTCTCGAACGGTAATTTTAGTTTTGAGTAAAAAATAATAAATATAATGTCCAATTATTGAATATACATACATACATGTAATTTTGTAGAATATTTTGCATAAGGTGTAGTCCACCAAAGTATTGTTAGCGGTGGCAGCTGTGTAACAATGAGCAAGAGAGATTTTTTTACTTTTTAAAATTTAACAATAGTAATTATATATTTTTTATTAGAATTTGGTGTTCTAAAATTTTTATGACAATATATATACATACGTATATTTTTGTATTTGAAGTGATCGTTTCTATTATATTGATGAGTGTGATTTTTATGAAGGTGAAGATTTACGGCTACTTGTACAAATTTTAATTGCTATTTTGTATTTGGTTTCCTTTTAACAATTAGTGCTGCAGTGAAAACAATCTAACTCTCGAAAGAGTAGTACACCATTCCATTTTCTATTTCGCTGGTCGGGATTTTCGTTCAATTTCGTGGTAAGTACAAATTCAGATTTTTACGATTACTTTTGTTTTAGGGACTGCCACTCTCATGATAACCTACATAATATATCACGTCGTAAACGAAGCAGTTAATATTGCATATAATAAATACATTCATAAATGACATTAAATTTTTCTTTAATGTTGAGAACAATTGAGTTTTGAGGTCTGATATCCATTGTTCTCTATAGTACACGGTTTTGGGATGAGGATAAAAACGGTAGTTTTCTTTTATCACCCGCATCCCATGTAATAGTGACGTCTAATTTGATGGGTTGAAGCCGAACATAGAGTACATGCGATTCGAAAAAAATGTGTATATAGCTTTATCATGTGCATATCAACTGATTACCGTGAAGCTGTTAATTTTCTTGATAAAACAGTAGCACGAATTTAAATATAGTAATTGATAATTGGAAAGCAGCATGTCAACTCCAGTCATAAATTATTGTCTGGTCCTCAACCACTGTGCAGCAGTTGAAGCATGATTGATAGTTTTACTAAAAGCATTGTCTAGGGTTGAGTAGTATAGTATGAAGATATATAGAAAATATAGTTTTTACATAAATATCTGTAAAAGAGAAATCAAATGAAGTGTTTTGCCTGACAACATTGAGTACAGGTAGATTTACAACAACGGTAGCTTACTTTTAACTTTCACGTTTTATGAATTTTTGTACAACCATTAAATAGGCAGAAAGTGGGATTGCTGCATAGAAGGAAAAGAGGTGTTTGTATTTAACACGTGTGTGCTAGAGATGACAGAAAAATTTCGTTTATTTTTTCTACGTATTGAAAAAAAGAGTAGGCAATAGAAGTCCAAATGCTATATAAAAATTCATGTATTTATGTATTAAGGTAATAGGGGCCGTTATATCGGTACACACAATTCTCTCGGTGCACTGTCTGTTTCAGATATGTTTTTATATGTGGACATGTATAAATAACTTCAACTTAACTAACTGAATAATGTGTGGCTGGTTTTAGAAGTACATTGCCTTAAGGCAATTCCCAATTACCTTGACTTACAGAACTTTGACTCCAAAATTATTATAGGGGTATTAATATTTTCATATTTGGATTTTAGTCTGGCTTCTTTTTTTTGTTATTATTACCGTACACATATATACATTTTTCTAGATATTCAATTTAATCTATACAATATTGTAAAGAAAAAATAACGTCAGTTCAATTAATTTTGTTTCTGTACATGTCTCAAGTCTCCAATGCTAAACAAATTGCATGAAAGACTTTACTCAAGGTATTGCAAAGTCAAAACACCACATTTCCAATTATGTATTCATCTTCATCTTTTGGAAATATGCGATTTTAGTTCATGCGTAACCAATTAATTCATTCCAGCATTGATAAGTGTGCAGGCAGTAAATTTGGAGATTATTATA
>JAQFZG010000431.1:0-33452 GCA_034695465.1 Entomobrya nicoleti
ACATGAACGTACAAAAGCGTACTTCAACGTACATATACGTTCATATACACCACATCTTTCACCGCAAACGGTAGTTACATACCAGAATTTTACATTCTTCTCGTTATAATTAAATGTACGTACATATATGAATGAACAGATTAGCTTACTGGGTGGAAAGTGTATTTAGTAATATCCAAAGTCATAAACTCAACCCATTATAATTTATCACACAGCAGTACCACCGACAAAGACTTTGACAAGATCAAGGTTCTTAGAACTGCATTGCAAATACATTTTACACAAATTACTTAATTAGCTTTTCAATGACGCCTACTGGACTAATTTATCTTTTATGAATGAAAGAACTTTCATCATTTTGTGTGCTTTTTCGTATTTTGATTGGCTTTGCTTTGCTGACTTACACCTCTGAAAAGGTCAGTTGTGATGTATGATGTATAGCATTGTTCAATTAAAGAAAACCTAATTAATCATGTGATATCAGATATTTATGTAACGTGTGAATAGGGCAAATTCTTAAAATAATTATTCATTCAAACTTCAGACACATGCATTCAGACATCATACAATACAGCGTACTGTATTCATACATAAAAGTTAACTGGAGTCAATGGGTATTTAATACCTAAATGATAATGGATTAATTTGCTTCCATTTCATTAGCCTTATTCAATGCATTTCTTTGAGCTCCGTTTCTTTGGGGTAACCTTATTTCCGCATTTTTCAGAGACAATTTCCCATGTAATTTTTTTAAACTCAAAAATTAAACGTCCCGATAAGGGGTCACAATATCAACATCGATAGTAAAAGGCATTTTATGGCTATTAATTGTAATTATTTTAATACCCTTCAAAAGCAAACATGCATAATATCATCAAAACATTGCATAATTTCACCCAAACAATAATATTAACTTCAACTCAACCCTCTGTGCGTAACATATAAAGTTTTATAGTTCATGCAAATATTTTCTAAAAAAAATCCACGAGTCGAATTCAAATACGACGGATTCGAAAATTGTAAATAGTCAGGAATTGCAAGTTCATTTCATTATTGAACACAGTATAGTACACTTCAAAATAAAATTTTCTCTACCAATAGAGTTTTAAGATGATCGCACCCTACAACTATACGACAATTTTGTCTTGACGCTTAAGTGTGCTATAACGTTATTTTTAGGGCATTTTTTATCGAGTGTAATTTATTGCGTAATTTTATAAGTCTGGAGTTTGTGAACCAAGATATGTATGCCTTTCCAACGGTATGCTGTATTCTCCAAAAAATAGCAATCAAGGTAATACCTAATGCTATTGCTAAAGCTAAAGTTTAAGAAGCAATTTAATTATATAATAGATCAAAGGTGAATAAATCTTTATGATGAGTGAACTTCACATTTTATCAGTAACCAAAAAACTAATAAGTTAGTGGGCAAATGAAAAACCTGGGATCATTTAAATTCTGACTCTCAAACGAAGTTGTACAAATTGTTGAGCTGAAAAATCAAATATTTTTGAAAATATAGTTCATAAAGGACCAAAAATGATTTGGCCAATTTACGTACTATACATACTTACAGTAGCTTTTATCAGGGTTTACAAATGGATAGAACTTCAAGTCCTCAAGTTATTCGCCCCAATTGTCAAAAAGAAAGGAAAAAAAGCTGTAGCCTCAGTTGGTGTAATATTTCATTGTGAGAAAGACCGGAAATGGACTCAAGCTGACAACGAAGTTGCTCTGAAAAAATGCAGTGAAAAGTATAACAAGCTCGTGCACTTGAATGCGCAAAACTCTGTTTTCCCGAAAGTGGCTAATTTGGGCGTATTGGGGATCGGTGAGTGCTTCATGGACGGAACCTTAACTTGGACTACTGGGCCGGATGATATCACTGAATTTACAACGAGATCGTTAGAGAATAACATTGCTGATGAGTACTATTACAACTGGTGGAACAAAACGTTGGAGTGGTTGGAACTCTATGCCTTCAATTTGCAAACGAGAAAAAGAGCGTTCGAAGTTGGAAAAGCTCATTATGACTTGGGTAAGTATTAACACTTAAATATTTTGGAATTTTAACATTTGAGTTGTAAAACCTTTTTCTTCTTAAAACAGGTAATCAACTTTTCCAAGTAATGTTGGATCCATGGATGCAGTACACATGTGCCTACTGGAAGGATGCTGACAACTTAAACGATGCTCAAATAAATAAAATGGAGCTAATCGCTAGGAAACTGGATTTGAAACCGGGAATGCGCGTTCTCGATATTGGCTGTGGATGGGGAACCCTTTGCAAATACCTTGCTGAAAATTACAAGGTGGAATGTGTGGGCGTGTCTATTGGGGAAGAGGGCGTTGCTTATGGAAAGGAAATTTGTGAAGGTTTGCCAGTCGATATTCGTCTTCAAGATTATAGGGAAGTTGATGAGCAGTTTGATAGGATTGTATGTGTAGAAATGATTGAGCATGTGGGTCACCATAACTACCGAGAATACTTCAACGTTGTGAATCGTTGTCTTAAAGACGATGGTATTATGCTTCTCCATGTTATGGCCAGAAATCATGCAAAACATCCATATGGCTCTAATCCATTTATACAACATTACATATTCCCTAACCTGATTCTCCCTGACACTCAACAAATTTGCAAGGCTACAAAAGGTTTGTTCATTATTGAGGATTGGCACAATATTGGACAAGATTTTGATAAAACGATTACTGCATGGCGAGAAAATTTTATAAAAGGATGGCCAAAAATTCAAGATAAGTATGATGAAAGGTTTTATAGAATGTGGGTTTTTTATTTGTCATCGGCTATTGCACTGTTTAGATCAAGAAGGGGTCAGGTTTGGCAAATTGTATTTAGTAAGGATGGTTTAAAAAGGGAGTATAGGGCTGCCCGTTAAAAGGCAATTGAAATTGTATTTACATTTTCTTTATAAAATTTACATAAATTTACAACAAAAATTACATTGTTTTAGTATAACTTTAAATGTGTCCATTTAAATCGTACTACTTTTAATTTAAGGTACTTGTATTTCCCTTTTAAGTTGGGATTTGCTTATTTGGCATGTAGGCAGCTTGGCTGCAAAATAACTTGTTTCTTGAAATCTGACATTTGTTGATCTTTGATATGATATGACTTAATAATTAATAAAAAACCAAAGTACACCGACTTTGACAAGATTTATATTCGTGGTCAAGGTTGCTATAACTGCACTGCTGACATGTTTCATACAAATTATTTAATTGGCTTTAAAAAATATGTTGGACAAACTTATCTTTCATTTGAAAAAGACTCAACATTTTGTGTGTGTTTTGCATTTTACTTTCATATAAATGAACACGTGTTGAGTTAGAACTCAGCTTTGCTGACCTACACGTTACACGTCTGAGAAGGTCAGTTGTAATGGCATATATTTAGCATTTATCAATTTAAGGAAACCTGATTCAACATGTAAAATGTGTATATTATTCTTAAAATTAATCACGTAAACATTAGGTTTAAAATGCCAGAAATCATTTTATACATAATTAAGAAAGCCGGCAAATGACTACTTGATCAGTTGAATAATTGAAATTGATCAATTTAAGGTCATTATCAAAAATTGATCATTTTGCCATTTAAAAAATCATTTTTAAGTAGCCATATTTCAAAAACTATTGAGCACTAGACTTCGGTCTCTGAATAAAGTTTGATCACAAAACTTTAATAAAAGGTACAATTGGTACAATAAAAGCTTTTGTCCATTTAAAATGCATGTAACCGTTAGTTGGCCGTTACTCCGGTATCGTTAAACTGGTTCTGCCCAAAATCAATGGGGTTATTTCCATTAACCATAGAAATGTGTATGCCAAGTTTCGTGTTAATCGGTTGAATCATTTGGTTGGAAGATATCGTGTGTGGAAACCGACGGACAGACTTTTCTACCCTATCATCATCAAGTGATCTTACAAAGTACCATTCTGACACTTATAAACTCGTTGAAGTAACCTGATTTTCGCATTTTTCTTAGACAATTTCACAATCAATTTTTCAAACTGTTAAGTTGAACGTCACGATAAGTGATCTCCATATTAACTTCGATAGTAGTAGCGAGAATAGTAAAGCTATCAGTTGTAATTATTTTAATATCTCCATTAAAATTATCGGCTCAATAGGCAAGAAAAAAGAAAATTCTTGCAAAATAACAGATTTGATCTGCGAGTGCGAGTACATCAATCTTAATAGCTTTTCACAGGATGCAGGAACAGGAAAAAAATGGAATCAAATGTGTTGAATATGTACAGCTTCGGTCAGTTAAGAATCATATTCTAAATGCACAATGATTTATTAATTAACAAATCTTAGTCCGAATATAATGCAGTTCTGAAAATACTGACTTTTAAACGTAATGCTTATATTTCGCTCGAGGGATATCAACTTTATTTATTTAATGTTTCATCTTACATACTAAATCCTTTAGTTACTTCACATTTTAATATGGCCAACTTCATTAAGTTTAACTAATGAAATCAACTTTGAAATCAATTGAAAAATACATTTAATTTTTCTAGTAATTACTTTTCTTTTTAGAGATTAAATTTGGCGAACCATCCTTGACTTTTAGCGAATAACATATCGCGGTAGATATGATCCATGCACGGACTAACATCATTATAAAATTCAGGCAGAAGAGAAGCGATTTTCTTACTAACAAGGAAATTTTCGTCCGAGCCTCCACTCAATACATACTGTTTTAATGCTGGAGTGGTATTGTAAAGGGATAAAATATCTTCATCACTTTTATAAAAATCTCTAAAAATGGCATAGGGCGAGTCATCGGGCGTGGACTCTCTAATTTGTTTGCTGAACTCAGCAAAGTCTACAATGTCAACCTTGTAGCCCAACCTTTCCGCGACTGAGACAAACTCTTGTTCTGGACCTGGAGTAATATTAGAAACATTGAACACATCGTCAGCTGCCTTCGGGTTGAAAAATATCTTTACAGACGCCCACGCACAGGTGTCAACGGGAAGCATTGCCAATGGGAAGGGATTACTTGGCATCATTCCCTGTTGCATTATGAACAGATAACGTAGCATGGCATGGTTTTGATCTAGTACAAATCTTCCCGTTTTTGAGTCACCCACAATCAACGGGAATCTAAACACTTTCCCGGGAATACCTCGTTCCAAAATGGCTTGCTTCATGAGAACATCTCCAACAAATTTGGTGATTGGGTAGGCTATCGTTGTCACGCCATCATAGTCGTTGGGATTAGGCCAGTCTTCAGAAAATTGACCATCTTCAGCCACAGTGGCCACACCAATAAGACTAGAAGCGCAGTACACATGCTTCAGCTTGCTGCCCGTACTAGCGAATTCCAAAATATTCTTGGTGCCTTGGACGTTCACTGCTCTCATGTTCTTTTCAGAATCCTGTTTCCTGTAGTGCTCCATATGCTGAACGCTTGCAGCGCAGTGGAAAACTGCATCCACGCTGTTGCATAACTCTTCCCAGTCTTGTGGCTCCATGCCGATGTAAGGCAAAGCGACATTTCCATTCACACAGCGTATCTTGCTCATATCCACTTCAGACAAAAGATCTCTGTCTTGAAGGATCTTTTTCAACCGTTGTTCCCCTGAAACGGTTTTACTTGGTCGCATTAGACAAACAATTTGGGTAACTTGTGGAATATTACAAAGTTCTTTGAGAAGATAAGGACCAAGAGTTCCTGAACAGCCAGTAAGAAGAATTTTGGACACATCTTTGATGTTCGTCTTTTGTTGATCAGGTTTGGCTGAGATGTGCTCTGGGAGTTTACAATCTTCTTTGATAAGAGCTGTCACTTCGTCAGTCGTGGGAAGTTTTTCCTCGTCAACACTTCCTCCCTCAATCATTTTGATCAAAGCGTCTGCAAGTAAAGCGACTGTATTGCAGTCCTTCATCGCACTTACATTTACAACTGCCCTGTTTCCAAGAAGTGATTGAATTGAATTTTTCATCTCAACAAACATCAGCGAGTCCACGCCAATTTCCTGGAAATTGGCATTGTCTTCGATAACATCTGTGTCATCAAGTTTGAGAATGTTACTTAGTGTAAATCGTAATTTTTCCTTAATAATTTCAGTCTTGGCTTCTACACTTTCTAAGGTGTCATATTGCTGCCAAAATTCATCCGACTTCATATTCGTGTCACCAGTGCCACTTCCTCCGTTGGTTCTAGCCTTCCACACTCGCTCATCCAAGATTCGTAAAATATGAGGAAAAAATTTGCTCATGGCGACGAATGAATGAATATTGAATACTCCAGTCTGTGGGCGAAGAGATTTCATGGCGAATTCAAGGCCGGTCATGCCTTGTAAATTGGAAAGAGCTTTCACTCCAGGAAGGTCAATTTCAGTAGCGATTCCCACTTCGCCCCATTGTCCCCAATTAACAGATGTGGCTGGTAATCCAATTGAATTACGATAATGAGCGAATGTGTCCTCAAAAAGATTTCCTGCTGCGTGGTTGCACTGCCCAGGAGATCCGAATATAGACGCCAAAGAGGAGAACAAGACAAAATGCTCGAGATTGATGTTCTTAGTCAATTCATGTAAGTTTACTGTACCATTCACTTTGGTTTTAAAGGTACTGGATAGCTTTTCCCAGTTTTGATTTTCAATCAGCCCATCCTGAAGTGTTCCAGCAGCATGCATGATTCCCTTTAATGAAGGGAGTCCCATTGCAGGCATCTTGACCTCAATTAACTCTTTACATTCCTCAAAATTACTGACATCCAGTTGTACTGGTTCTATTCGAACTCCATTTTCGTTTCTCAGGCAGTTGATGGCCTTCATAATTTTATCACTTGCGAGACTTCGTCCAGCTAAAACAAAGTGCTTCGCACCCTTCTCCACCATCCACTGGCAAACAGCGAAACCAATACCTCCCAACCCTCCTGTAATTAGATACGTCACCTTGTCGTTAAACATTTGGGTGTGTACATCCGTATTTCCATTCTGCACTCTGACTTCCGGCATGACGCAAACCACTTTGCCAATGTGTTTCGCCTTTTGAAGGTACTGAAGGGCTTCTCGAATGTGAACAGCGTCGAACCTGACATAAGGAATCGGGTTAACTATTTTGGCAGTGGCCAAGTCTTCAATGACAACAAGTAGAGGTCGCAGTTCATGTGGCTTCATTATTGATAGGTCTACAACTGCATACTGGACATCAGGTCGTAATAGCTTGACTTCCTCCGGCTGCCAAATGGACAATTTACTCATTTCTATAAAACGGGCATTCTTGGCACATGCTTTTAATGTTGCTTCCTTGAATCCTTCACTTGTCAACGAATTTAAGACAACATCTACTCCATGACCGTTGGTCACCTTGAGAATTTCGTCACCATAACTTGTGTTTCTTGAGTGGAAGACATGCTGGATGCCTAAGTTTCTCAAATAATTCTGTTTTCGCTTGCTTCCAGCCGTTGCAATGATGGTGGCCCCAACATTCTTGCAGATTTCAATAGCACTCAGCCCAACTCCTCCAGAAGCTGTGTGAATTAACACCGTGTCCGCTGACGTAATTTTGGCAACCTGTACCAAGCAATGATAACTAGTGGCAACCACAGCCGGAAGGGTACAAGCGTCAGAAAACGTCATATCATCAGGCACTGCTAATAAGTCCTTTTCATCCAAGTTTACATGGCTGGGCAATGCTTCCCCATTTACGTTCAATCCATAAACACGGTCTCCAACAGACCATTGAGATACTTGACTACCAATACGCTTTACAACTCCAGCAAAGTCAAAGCCAACTGCGTTACTATTCTTAAAATACTCAGAGGGTTTAAGTACATTGAACACATCCCGGAAGTTAAGAGCTGATGTCTTGATTTGTATTTCAACTTCGGTTTCACCAAGACAAAATGGCTCCAACGGACCAAATTGTAAGTCTCCTATTGTCTTTGTTTCCGGGAGGATTAGTTTGAATCTGTCCGACCCATTTGGAATTTTCAAATCAGAAATAGATGGTTTGAGGGACTGTAGCTTGCAATTGTATCTTGTTACATTGAGAAACGCCACTTGAGTATCCTTGTCGCTGCTCCATAGCTCAAAAAATGCTTGCTCAGCTTCTCCTCCATCCACCTCGTCCTTTCCTCCAATATCAATAATTCGGCACTGGATATCGATACGTTCATTCCTTAAAGCCTTACTGAATCCCCAAAGGGTACTGGATTGAAAGCCAGACAACTCATTTTCCTCAACAGGCATAATTCCGTTTACAAGACAAATGATTTTTGAATTTGCGCTTTGTTTTTTACGCATGAATGACTTGGTCATTAAAAAGTAAGGCTGCAACATGGAGTCCTGTGCGGTAACTGTTTTATCTAAAGGCCAAGCATAAAGTATTCCCTCTAAATTTGTACCACAGTTGTTTTCAATGGCATCCATCAAATCCACGAAATCTTGCTCAGAATCTGGTCTCACTTGGAATGTCCAACTCCTTTCAGTTTCATTACTTTGGAAACTGTTACCTCGCTGAACAACAACTACATTTCGATTTGCTGCGGAAGGAATCTGTTCCAGTAAATATCGTGACGTTGGGCTGTCATCCTGATGAAAAATTATCCAATATTTGTCATCTGATGTGATTGGCATCTTGGCTAGCGATCCACTTCCAGCTTTGTATGAGTAAATAAAGCAGTGATAGTTGTTGAGTACTGGAAACTTTTCAAAATCATAAAATCCAGCAAGCTCCAATGTTTCCTTCCATTTTTCAGCCGACAGGGTGCAATGATCAGTCCTAACGTCAACATCCTCAAACCTCCAAAAGCCATCCAACAATCCAAACAAATAGGTGATGATTCTACTTTTTCTTGTTTGCTCAAACATTGCAAATTTTCCATCAGGCCGTAGTAGCGTTCTAATATGTCCCAAAGTTTCACTCAAGTTTTTCGTTGCATGAATGACATCACTGGCGATAATGTGGTCGTAGTAATTTGGTATGAATCCTTGACTGATTGGGTCTTCTTCAATGTTCAATTTTTTAAATGTCACTGACTTCAAGTACGGCTCAAGTGTCTTCTCTGCGGCAGTAAAGAAAGCTGGAGAGATGTCGGTGAAAGTGTACTCCACTTCGATATCATTTTCGTGCAACATTTTCAAATATCCATTGGTAAAGAATCCTGTGCCAGCACCAACTTCCAAAATCCTGAAAATATTCTTTTGTCCGGTGAAATGAGCTTTGCAGTGCTTCACTTCAACACGTGCTACATCAAGACACAATTCTGTCATGCCAGCAAGCTTGCCGTAATCAAGGTACAAATCGGAAACTAGAGGCCACTTGGATTTGGCAGGGTCTTCTGGAAACATGATTGGAAGAACGGATTGTGTCCCTTTAAATATTGCCGAAAAATTTCTACCAACTTCTGCCAATAGTAAAGTTGGATTAAACCACTTCACCAAGTCGACTGCCATAGTGGACGATGACAATTCTTCTTCAACTTGTATGGGTGACGGTGGGATAGCAATTACTTTCCACATGGCTGGTCCTACATTTTGTAAAATCCCTTCTTCTTCAATTACTTGGAGGACGTAGTGTAACATTTTTGCCATTTCATGTTGAATGCCAAGCTGTTCTATAAAGGATTCCTCCGAAAAAGTTGTGTTTAAATTGGGCACCCAGCCACACTCATAAAAGCAACGGAGAAAGTTTAAATATGCCAATCTATCCAAATTCATGAAGACTTGTTGCTGGTGCGGTGTAAGTTCATTGTATTCCTTGTGCAGGTTTTCGAGAAACTTGTCATCGTGAAAGGGTTCCTTTCTGCAGAGAGCCAATTCATGTCTGTGTTGCAAAGGGCCCACACTGGGACGCCAAGTCTCTTCCCATAAATCTGGCATTAGGGACGTCTGTTGTTCCAAGACAGCTTCTACCGCTTTGACTGTGGTGTCAATAAGCTCCACTTGAGTCATCAACGCCAAAACCTTTCCGTTCGAATCCAAAAGTAAAGCAGAGGAAGAACTTGTTGACGACGGTGGACCAGAATCCCTGGCAGTGTTGTCAGATACGTGGATGTAAACGTCATCTGATGACTCGCATGTTGAATTGGACATCCACAGAAATTTACCAATATGTATTGGAACACAAAGTTTTGCCTTTGTGTTGGAAGTGAGTTTGAGCATCATTATTGCTTGAATCATAGCATCAAGTACAGCGGGATGAAGAATATATTGACCAGATTGACCATCAGTAGTTTCTGGAACTTTGACCTTGGCCAGTAAAGTGCCGCTCTTTTCATTCTTCCAAAATTTCTCCAGGCTACGAAATACTGGACCAAATTTCAAACCGAGTGATGCGAGTTTGTCGTAAACTTGGGCTACTGCTTCATCATCTGAAGGTTGTCCCAAAATTTCATGGAACGTTTTCAAATCAAAAGAAATTGCTTGCTCTTCAGCTGTTGGAAGCGGTGAAAATGTGGCGACTGCGTGCTCAAGCCAGCTCTCCGAAATGTCTGCTTCCTGACGATGAAATATTTTGACAGTCATGTCATTCCAGTCGTGTTGGTTATCAGTCGACTTATTCAGCTCAACGACTGTTTGAAGTTTACATGTCTTCTCGTCTTGTAGGGCCAGTGGAGCCTTGATCATTAGATTTTCTACTTTCATTGGTCGACTGGGTTTGCTGAGAGAATCAGTGGAACCTTCAACTGTGGCTAAGCCAGCTGCAATGCACATCTCAAGATACCCCGCTCCTGGAAACACTACTGTTTGTCCGATGGCGTGATCTTTTATGTATGCGTGGGTGGATAGATTTACTCCATTTTGGAAGATTTTGACGGACGAAGCATTTGGAAGGACTGAGCCGATAAGCGGGTGAATTGCATTTCCGGTCACCTGCATCAAATCTGGCCAGAATTTCTTCCCAATGAATGGGTAGTGAGGCAGAGATACCTTCTTTCGGTTGTAAAACTGGTCGAATCCTGCCCAGTCGATTTCAATGCCTTTCACGTATAATTTTCCAACTGTATTTAGAATCGTTTCCCATTCATCCTCCTTTCGCTTCAAAGATGGGAGGCACAACAAGTTGGTGTCATTGTTCATCATTGTGAGGGCGGATAGAACGGGTTGAGGCCCAATTTCAATAAAAATGGTGCAGCCCAGTTCGACTGCCTTTTTACTGGCATTTATGAAGTTCACCTTTTCCCGTGTATGCTGAACCCAGTATTCCGCGTTTACTTTTTCAATTGGAACCACATCTCCTCGCATTCCAGAAATGTATTGGCATGTTGAACCTGGCTGCGCCTTTGTTGTCTTTGCCACAGTTCTGTATTTATCCAGCATGGGGTCCATGTGTTTTGAATGAAATGCATGGGTTGCAGCGAGTACGATGCATTTCATTTTGTTGTCAGTGCAAAACTTCGAGAATTCCATCACAACTTCTGAGTCACCTGCTACCACAGTTTGTGAGCTGGAATTGATTGCTGCATAGTCAAGTAGCTTCTTGAGAACACCTCCGGCGAATTTCTTCATTTCGTTCTGGACTTTGTTATGGTCTGCTTGAATGACAAGCATCTTCCCACGAGGCAGCTCATCAATGAGCCGGCTCCTCTCTGCAACCAGCTTGATCGCATCATCCACAGAAATGATTCCAGCACAGACGGCAGCGGCAAACTCACCCAAGCTATGTCCCAACGCGTAATCTGGCTTCACTCCCCACGACTCCCACAATTTGAGAAGGGCGTACTCCACACAAAATATGGATGTCTGGCTGTAAATTGTACGACTAATTTCATCCCCAGAGCCAGTATTGGAGCCCCAAAGAACTTCTTTCAAGCTGATGTTGTAGTTCGTCTCCAAAATTGTGTCGCAGTAGTCAAAGTACATCTGGAAGACTGGACTGTAGTCATACAACCGTTTTGCCATTCCGGGATATTGAGATCCTTGTCCAGTGAAGAGAAAGCATATATTTCCATGGGAGTCCGCGCTGACCTCCTCTCTCAAATATTTTCGTTGATCAATGGAAGATGCGACATCATCTTTGGTCTTTGCAATAATTGCTGTTCTGTATGGAAAACTTGCCCTTCCAATATTCGAAGAAAAAGCAATGTCAGGCAGCGATTCTTGACTTTCCTGTATTTGGTCTCTGTACTTTTCCAACAAAATTTCCAGAGCTTCCTCTGTTTTTGATGATATTTTCAAAAGATGTAATGGACGATCTGAGTTTTCATCCACAGCAAGATTCCTTTTTTGTGGAATTTCAGGGGCTTCTTCAATAATAGCATGTGCATCCGTTCCTGTGATACCAAACGAGCTCACTCCAGCAATACGAGGCGTTCCTTTGACCTTTTTCCATTCCATGCGTTCCAGTGGAATAACTGCTGGAACAGCTTCCAAGTCAATAGAGGGATTAATCCTGGTTACATATTGATGCGATGGAATAGTTTCATGAATCATTCCCAGGACAACTTTCATGATGCCAGTGATTCCAGAGCATGACTCAGTGTGCCCCACATTTGTCTTGACTGATCCAATTATTAATGGAGTTTTTCTTGCTGGAGAATGGTATGAGTAGTAGTGAAGTAGGCACCGTAATGAAACTTCAAGGCTTTCTCGAACACTAGTTAACGGTTATGAATAGTTAAATGGAAAAATGGGATAACTGGGGTTGTAGTGGGGCGATTTTCCAGTGCGACACGTCAAATTGATGGCGTGTTGCTGGAGAATTCGGTGGTGGTGGAGTTGAGGTGATTGGAGGTGGCTGGAGGGGTGTGGAGGAGGTGATGGGGGGTGTGGGTGGGTGTTGGGAGTTTTGCGTGGGATTTTCTCATAGAATTTTCTCACAATATCGTCGAATAAAATAAACAAATAAGTTTAAACAAATCATGTCGTTCTCGTCGCACATTTTATTATAAAACAAAGGCACTATGCATAATGCTGACAGACTATTCATATTCATATTGACTTACTTAACTTTATGTAAATAGGCCAGACAATGGCCATTGTATCAAAATAAACAATCATAATAGTCAGCTTGTCTGACGAATAGCCAGACAAACTGACTATTATGAACAATATATCAAAATAAGCGTAATGATTAAATTACTGTGTTTTTCACAGTTTTAGTTTAAAACTTGCGACATTTTCGCTTATATGCGATAATGAACGCACATTGTTCTGGGAACAAGTGGGCTGGATTTCGCTGTTCCCACACAATTAGGTGTTGCTGCTGTCGCTGCTGTTCATTAATTATGAACAGATGTCGTCTGATTTTGCACATTGCAAACTCCAAACGAGCAAAATGACGACGATGCTCAAACACCTGTTGAGTAATAAATAAACAAATTAGTTTGTTAATGATATAACAAAAGTTTATGCATGTATATTTGTACATTTTTTTACTTACATTATTTTGGCAAGAAATTTCTCCTTCTGGAATTTTAAAGTTGAAGATACCATAAATAGCTGTAACAAGTGGTTGCGGTGGCGGAGATGATGAGCCAAGGGAAATTGTGGACTTCTCCGTCAGATTATGGGGAAGAGGAGGAGGGGATGAAGAAGATGATGATGATGGTATGGCAGTGGTAGTAGTAGTTGTTGTTGACGTTGTTGATGTTGGTTCAGTGGTAGTACTAGCCAAAGTAGTACTTTTTAATGTTGTTGTTGGTACAGTTGTAGTACTAGCCAATGTAGTACTTTTTGATGTTGTTGTTGGTACAGTTGTAGTACTAGCTAAAGTATTACTTTTTGCAGTTGTCGTTGCAATAGTGGTACTTGAAGTGCTAGTTTGATGAGTTGTAGCAATTGTAGTCCTAATTGTAGTACTAGTACTTGAGCTCGTAGGAGTGAAGTCAGGAGAGTCAACCACTTCTACTGCTTCTGTTTACAATAGAGAGATGTACATTAATTTAAATGCAATGCATGGCGCCACTCAAGAGGGCAATATCAACAAGTGGTTTTGTGTGTGTACTTTTTGCAAATAGCAAATGCTAGCAAAATAAAAGGAAAAGTACTGTGACTACACCACTTCTACTGTTCTCAAAGGAGCAAGTACAGCTCAATTTGAAAAGTATATTGTATTTAAAATACACTACTTTGAAAATTTACGACTGGGGCAAGTTGAAGTGCACTCTTGATTAAAACTAGCTTTTACGTCCACAGTACTTGTAGAAAAAAGTAAAAATGTGAATTCGTGCAATTTTCATAATAATAATCTGTACATACCTTCGCAGTCTGATGGTTCCTCTGAAATGTAATCAAAGTCGTACTCGGATACCCGAATTTTCTTGATGCAATGATAACTCTCCTCTACGCCAATAAAAATGCATTTCTCTTGGTAATTGGACACACACGAATTGCAATCAGTAAACTGATTGCATGCAATTAATGGTGAAATGAGTGCACTGAATAATATCAGTGTCTTGAACTTGAACAATTCCATTATTGAAAGTAAAAAAGTAGTATGGCACTGATTTATTAATGTAAGATAAAAATTAAAAATGCATTGATAAAATGAAATGTGGGTTGTAAGGAGCCAGGAGAGCAAATGATGTCATCCTGCTTTTGTTCTCATCTCCGTTTTTCTGGAGGGGTGGCATCCAGCATAGGCTTACCTAATAACATAAACAAACAGAGAGCAAAGGTCAGATTTTTCGGCATAGCGTGACAATGACTAGCAAAAAGACGTCCACGCAAAAATGTGTGTGTGTGTACCATCAAAAAAGTTTCCGATGATATTGTATGCAAGTTGTACACATTGGCCCTCTTGGCTTGCTTCTTCCCTAGTAGGACCCACGGTTGTGATTGTCTTTGCTGGAACGTTTAACTCATCAGCTAGCTGACGTACAAAATTATATTTGTTGCCTTCATCATTACTGTCTCGAATGATGATACGGTATTTGGAACCGTAACTCTCTCTTTGATTTTTTGGAACAAGGAGAACGGCAACGACATATGCATGAGCTACTTTCTCTCTCACAAGCTTCCCCTTTTGCATGCTTTTTATTTGCAATGCATCTTGTTCCGTGCAAAATAACAGTACAGGCCTTTCGTTATTTTTCCGGTTGATTTCAAAATAACCAATTATGGACTTTGCAGCTGAAGCTACGGTAGTTGCATAACTTGGACTTTTTCCTTTATTTCTGTATAGCCTATGTCCAAAAAGGCTGGAATGGTATAGGGATTTTTTACCTTTATCATAAAAGGCCACAGCCCTATCCAAAAAAACAGCAACTTCGTTAAAAATGAAACGATTTACATATTTTTTTCCACAATTTAACTGAGTACACCCTTTTTCAAGTAAGCTGCTTCGAAATTTATTAAACCACCGAGCTTCTTTTTTTGCTTGAAGATGATATATGTTTATTTGACGTTTGGTCAAATATTTAACAGTGAAAGGTTTCCCGTTTTTTATGTATGTCACCTCATAGGTCTCCTCTTTATCTTTCGTCGATCCCCAATCTCTGTTGATACCCAAATTTAATGCAAGTGAAAGAAATTCTCGGTTGTACACCCCACCATAACGGGTTGTACGTTTTTCTACCTGGACCGCCATCATGAGAATGACTTAACTGATACTCTACCTGTACTATTGTTATCATGGACAAGCGTATGCATTTTTTAAATATACAATTATACTTCGTCCCATATATGACCTGTAGTACATGTATGTTCTATGGTGAACACACGCATGAACTTTGAAATACTTTAACTAATCATAGTTAAAGGTCACCGATAACCATAAATAATTCTAATTACATTCATTAAATATTAATGAACAATTAAGTAATATTTAAATCCCAATTAACGGTAATTAGAGAGAGCGCCCACGATTTAAATGTTTCAAATGTATGATCATATGCATATGTATGTGTTATGTATAGTAGATGTATGAATGTCGAAAAACTTTAATTAATCATGGTTAAAATTAACTTATCATCCTAAATAACTCCAATAATCAAAATTAAATACTAATTAACAAGTAATTAATATTAAAATCATTTTACGTTGTCAATTAAGAGAGCGCGTTAACTTAATGCCCATAAAAAATATTGCATGTGTTGTGTATGCATAAATGCATGGGGATATGCCCATTCAGGATCACCTCCTAAATACTTGCCTAATTCTTACATTAGTTAAGTTAGCATGCTAAATAATTCCAAATATATTCCTTATATGACAATCAATATATAAATCATAATATAATTAAAGTTAATTGTCATTTAAGAGAGCGCGCCATGTTTAAATACTAAAATAATATATTTCATGGGTTGTATGCATATATACACATAGTGTTAGACTTTTTGACATGACTTTTAAAAAATTAGGTAATTGCTAAGTTAATTTAGTTAGCACCGCAATTAACTCCCATAATATACTTAGATGAACACTTTACATGCAAATCATATTCATATCATAATTAAGTTAAGTATGAATGAGCGCGCTTTGTGTAAATGTGAAATAAATCATACACGTGTTATACATGCACATATGAGTTGCATTGGACATTTCAATATAGCCTTTTAGAATTATTTGCTAAATGATGCAAAAGTGAAGTAAATATGCTACAAAACTCCAAATCTATTCCTATTATGCTAATCAACATTTATTTAATCTTGGAATTAAGATTAATATTCATTTAAGAGAGCGCGCCAAGATTTATGGTAAAATCAATTGATTTATATATTGCATGTATATATATACCTAGTATTAGCCATAATGACGACTTTTAAAATTTCAAATAATTAACGACTGAATTTAACTAGCACTCCAATTAACTCCAAATATGTAACACAAATAACAGCAATTAGGTAAATGATATTTAAATGCCAATTATAATTAACTAGTGAGAGCGCGATAAGATCAATTAAAAAATATTATAATGTATGCATATGTTTATATGTCTACATGTGTGCTCATATTCTGTTTAGTAAAATATCACTTAATTATGATTGTAGTTAACTAATTATGGTAAAAAACTCCAATATTGTAGAATAAATGATGGTCAACAAGAAATCAATTTCAAATCTTAATTTTATGGATCTCAGAGAGAGCGCACCAGGTTTTATGATGATGATGATTGGAATTTCAGAAAAAATGATTTTATGTATGCAAAGTTATGTGAAAATAAATTCAATAAAATCAACACTGGTTTTTTTTTTGTAGGAAAGATTTAAAGATGCCAATTTATTAAAGAAGAAATTTAGTCAAATTATTACATAGTATGAATTTTGAATTACAATTAAATCAATTTTGAATTTAAATCGTACACGTACAATTAAATGAGGGAAAAATGAAAAGTTTTTTATGAAAATAAATTGTTAACTTTTAAAGTAAAATTAAAACAAATATATGTTAAAACTATAAAACTAAATGTAAAATATAAAATGTAACTAAAAATAATAAAATTAATATATTTTTGCTAGAAATACAAATGTACCTCTAATTTTTTATGTTTTTGAGAATGTTGTTTGCTGCTGTCAAATTTCCCATGAGTTCCCTAACCATAGCTTCTGGATCAAAATCGTCATGCTCCATTGACATCTCTGATTCTGATTCATAGGGCCCACATACATCTAGTCCCCCTCTAAAACTTTTTTCCACTTCTTCATCATTATCAGAGTCACTTGTGATATCAATCAACTCCGGGTCTTGCGTCTTGAGTCCCATTATCGTCTTTAGCTGATTTGTGAGGATAGTTTTGGCCATGTATTTTGTTGGTGGATCTGTATCTGGGTCTCCTGGTGGATGGAAAAACTCGGTATTATCCTTGTTCCGTTGGAATGCAACAAGGGTCTCGTTGCACAACTCTTTCAAGGGAACGTCTTCTTCGACGTCAAACAGCGCGTGGAGTAGAAAGAAACTCGGCTGCTCTTCTATCAATTTTTTAACGTTGGGATCCAGATTGATTATCCTTGGAAGAAGGGTCAGCATTGACTTCAACGTCTGCAAGTTGCTTTCGTCATCTCCCATTGCAGGTGATTCTTTCACAATGTCGGGATGGAACTGTATGAGACTCAGGATCGTAAGTATCAGCGTAAGTAGTACTGCCTCACAGAGGTCCTCTGTCTTATAATCCTGCTCGGCAGGATTATAAGCACAGACACTGTCCGGATGGACAGATTCAATTTCCTGAAAGAATGTAAACAAGAAAGTTTCTAATTTTCTTGCGTACACTCTCCAGGAAAATGTATGTGGACAGTCAATGGAAGGCCGAGACATCTTCAGGTCAGACAGTGATTTTTTCCTTTGGTTAATCAACACTGCAGCAGTAGCACCTTCGCATTTAACGTTCAGAATATTCTTCTGCAACGTTAATGCGAATCGAAGGAACATTCTACGGAATGTCGAAGTTAAAATTGATTCTGTAGATGAATCTCCAGTCACTTTAAAATGAGAGTTCATTTTGAGAATTTAGTAGCACAGACCAAACGTACGAGAAGAGGTATAAACTGTGTCAATGATTTTGAACGTTTGATGTTCATCGCAAAAGCACTGGCTCTATTTATACCAGCTAGTTAAGGGAGACTGTCATGTCAGGCTTCAAATGCAACACGCTGGGGAAATAGCCTATCACCATGGCACATAGATCACTGGTTGTACTTTGCTTAAAGTTAATTTGTAGCTTGATGTTCCCATTCTTCTGCATGGGTATACTATTGCCAGGGTGTACAGATTGAAGTTCAAAGGCATTAATATGTTGAGTAGTTAGCCATTCTTTGATGTCAACTCCCACGCCATTCTTCAAGTTACACAATCGCAGAAAATTCTCATACGCGTTGTTGTACACTCCTTTCGTAATGTCAATGTCATAACGATGAGAAGAATGGATTTTCCCATCCTGAATAAGAGAGAGGTTTTCCATATCATGATTCTTCATCAGAAAGGGCAGAGAATTTAACTTTCCATTAAACTGATCAGCGGTGATTAGGAACACAAGCAAATGTGTGGGAAGGGGGCCAGAGAAGAGTGTCTCTGATAAATACGTTGATGTGTTTGATGGCAAATGTAACATTCTACAATCGTCGTTAATAATTAGGTAGGGAATTGGAAAGTTTTTCTGAAACAATGCCTGATGTTCTCTCACAATGTCATCAGAAACGAGTACACGGTTAAGAGATATTGTAGCTTCCAAGATATGGAGTTTAAAACCATTCTCTTGTCCGTCAGGAGATGCAAGGCAAAAGGCGTCCTTCATCCTTGTAAATTCCAAACGGAAAGTTGTAAAAGGTGGCAGTACTTTTGGCTGAAGGAATATGGGCACAGGAATAGGTGATAAGATTTCCACTGGCTTTGATAAACTAGTCTTCTTCAACCGTTCTTGATGTCCAGTATTTGCCAGTTGTAAATCTTCTCCTACGTCAGGGTACCAGAACTGTCCAGTCATGGTCGTTTTGGCTTCTTTTTCACTTGTTGTTAAAAGCTTGCGCACAAAATCTCTAAACACAAAGTGTTTGGACGTTCTGAGCACTGAAGACTCACATATATCCATAGATACTGTTTCAAAGATCGATCCTGAAGCGTTAGGCACTATAGTCACATTGTCAACAGAAGTCAATTTTGATCCATCAGCTTTCAGAATTTGACAAGTCAATTTCAACTTGGAATAGTTGGGGCGAATGTAGTAATTTTGGCTCCCAGTGTAATTGAAAATAATGGGGTTGTTTGGGTCTGACAATGGGTAGACAGGAAATAATGTGAGATTATCCGACTCAACAATAGAAGTGTCCGTTGTAGGGCGCTCTTCCAATATAAGACTGCTTCGGATAGTTTCTCTACTATTCTCAGGAATAGTATAATCGTCCATGTTTAGGTCCGTTTCTTCTTCTTCTTAGACTTCGCTGCTTGTGGTTTCTTCTTGGATTTGGTTTTCTTACTGATCGTCTTTTTGCTAATACTCCCCTTTTTATTCCCTGTTGATGGTCTTCCTCCTCCGCTTTTTTTCTTGCTGCCATGTGTCTTTGTGGCCTTTGTGCCAACAGCGCGACTACGCTTTCTTCTGACCTTTCCTCCCGTCTCCACTTTAACTGATTTAAATGGGACACTAGTTTCGTTTGACGAAACCACAAACGCGTTTCCTATTTCGTTATCTGCCGAGTTCATTTTCGGTTCTAGTTTACACTTTTTATCACTGCAAACCACTTTTCTTCGGTTCATTAATATTATACTGATCTTAAATGAATCAGTATGGTCGACGGATGCTCAAAAGACACTTTAGTGTACTCTGTCAAAGTTTTTAATAGACTGATCTCGATGTCATACAACGCATCACTATTTATAGGAATGTAGACTGGATTTGCTACGATATGAGTTTGAATTGGTCCGGATGAAGAAGATGCGTCTTCAGGAAATGCTGCTATATAACGTAACGACTGATTGCCCAAAATCATTGGCTGTACAATATTGCACCCAACAAACACATAGTTTGGTTTTTGAGATTTAAACTTTTTCACTTGATCTACAAATTCTGTACTGTACTTTGGATAAACACTTGGTCGTGGGAACTTTGATTCTGACAATAGAATGTGTGTATTTTTTTTATCGAATCTATAGTCAGAAGGTAGATCAAAGTATTCATTAATTTCCCTAGGGAATGACAAATACGCTACATCCTTTCCGAATTTTATTAATAGCACCTTGTCGCTTTCATGGAATATTGCGAAAGTTTTTCTTAAGTGCGATCGAAAGGCTTGTTTAATTGAGTTGACCACTGCACTCAAGGTATCATCAACTGGGTCAGCAAGTGTAAATGTTTCATTGTACAGCTTTGACAAGGTGAATTTAATAACCGTCCCAATTGGGATTTTATTCCATTCTTGTAAATTGATCACATTCGTTGAGGTATGCGATCCCTTTCCAAAAAGGTTCCCACTGTACCCCAATGCTTTAAAAACGTTTGTTGGCATGTATAAAGTATACACTTCACTCTCACCTTCTGCTGGCAAAGAATCAAAAACGGTATACTGTTTGGAATTTTCATCGAGAAACACTTTAAAGCTCATGTTATAATTGTTAGATTCCATCACTTGCTTGAACTTAATAAAAAATAGCCCAAGGCTGTCAAACTGTTTCTCAATGTTGACCTCGACTGTCAGTTTTTTTGTAACGCGAACCAAATTGTCAATATTGCCATTCTCATCTTCTTTGAAAAACTTTCTTGCTACTTGTTTTGGTTGTGTGACTGTTGTTGTGCCGAGTGAGGTTGCCGCTGCTGTTGATGTGGTAGGCGAAGGGGCTTCTGGTTGGTTCTTTTCATTTGATGTTGTGCTGATTGGCTCTCCGTCATTGTTATTGTCTTCTTCCACGTGCTTTCGTTTCAACGTGCTGGCTTCTTCAGCTTTATCCACAGCGTATGACATGGACAAAAGTGCAACCTCATAACAGCTACCCTTTATAGGCCAAGGAAGTCTGTTTTTGAAGAGACCAGGATGATTATTTGGATAGAGTTCTAGGTTGCTGTTGCTGGTTAAAGTCACCAGCAGACTCTCAGGATGTTGACATGTTTCCATCTTGAATTCTTGATTTAAACTAAGTTGATAGGCTGTATCTCTGAAGTATAATACCCTCCATCCAACACACTTTGATTGCTGTCGATTAGCTTATAAAATCCTGTCGGAACAGAATCTTTGTATGAATGAATGTAGAAAATTTCTTTTGACCACTTTCGTCCGCCCTTAGAAAAAAGTTCCCAGTGACGATCACTTATGCGCACAGGGGTACCATTGGGTAATATTTTTTGTTTACGACGCACTTTATTTAATATATGTTTTTTATAAGTATTGGCAAAAACTAGGTCAGGATTGTAAAGTGCCTCGTTTGGGGTAAATTTTGTAACAGTGCTTACAGTATTATTAAACCTATGTTCCATATCTTCGACATGATCCACCCATTTTTTATTTTTGTTTAATGTAAAGAGGCCACGTAAAATTTTGCGTATATCCCGATTTCTTCTTTCAGTGGGGGCGCTTTTAATTATACTAAAAGTAGAAAATATCTTTATTCCATGATCGTCTAACAGCTTCTTAAATTGTCCTTTAAATTCATTTCCAGAATCTGCATTTATCTTGGCCCCAGGCTTAATCTCAGCGCGTTTTATAATTCTAGACATGGAAGCAGCAGTTGTAGTTGCGTCCTTCTTTTTTTGGGCTTCCAAGTAGACGTGTTTTGTGAAAAAATCCGTCACAACTAATAAGTATCGAAATCTCCGATTTTGGAATTGATAGTTAGATAAATCGAGGATATCAATGCCAAACATTTCCTTTGGCTCGTACGCCAAGAAAGATCTCCTTTCAAAATGCTTACGGGCGTCTCTATTTAAAGAATACTCTTTCAAATGACTCAGGGCCTTTTTCACAACAGCAGGGTTCTTCTCCTGACTTCGGGCAAAGCCTGAATATCCCCCGAAACTTCCAGCCTCTCTCACTGTCAAATATTTTTCTGCAATGTCTTGATTGTTGTTGTATGTTTCCATTTTGTCGACTAACTCTTTACAAACCAAAACACTTTACTTTTCCAGCTGATCTGGGATATTCTCGTTCTATTTCAATGTGAAAATAGGAACATTTCCGACAGACGAAACCACAAGTCTTTTTCTTCTTTGAAAACGATTTATCGATTCTACATAGCCTGTCCATTGTCGTATGCACATTGCATATTTTACAAAAGTAGATAAGTTCGTAAATATTTCTATAATTAAAACAAATTTCACACCGACACATTTCAATTGCAATTTTTATATCTAAGCTTTTTTCTTTTTTTATTCTTTTTGGTATAATATCGAAACAGTGATTACATAACCACCCACAAGTAACAGTTCTCATGTATTTGCGAATGTCTAAGCGAGAAATCTTTTCAAAATGTCCAGTTTTAAAACAACTTTTACATCTAGTGTAACAAACAAGTTTATTTTTAAAATGAGTACACCAACTGCAACAATATTGTTTAACTGGGGGCATTTGTACTCCTATTTTATAAGTTTATATTGATCTTCAAAGCTTATCCACTTTATATCACTGTTTGTTTCACTTGAAGCTGTAGAGGTGCTCGTAGTTTCAGCACTAAGATTTTTTATTTCAGGAATCCACTGAAATTCTAACATTTCTTCTTTTGTCATTTTGGAAACTAACAAGTTGTACAACTTCTCTGGCAAACACTTGTACGTATCCATTTTTAAGCACAGTTTTCACGTAAAAAATTGATCACATTAACTAAAATGCACGAGATTATTGATGGTAGAAACACATTAAACTTGATAAGCAATCTCCGGATTCTTTCAAGTTTCACACTTTTGGACTTTGGAAAATAAATTTCCTTTAACGCTCTCTTTAACGTCTTGCTTTGTTGCTTCTCAGTTATTAAATGGTTCACTTCGCTGTTAAACTTCGCATTGTATATCAATTCAAACAATGCTAATAGTTCTGATTCTGATGCACCCCTTAGTAACTTGACACGTTCACTGGGTTTTTCGGTGTTTGTAAGACTCAAAAGGAATTTCTGATTTTCTTCAATCCGAGTCATTTTGTTTCCACAAATAAATTTCGGTGGCTGGCGTTGCGAGTAATGAATTGGAGATAAATGGGTATTGGAGTGACGGATGGAGGTGCAGGATCAAGGGTTTATAAGGCAAACACTTTTGCATGTATGCAGTCTTTAATAACTTTGTTCCAATAAACAGTTCTTTAGTCATTTGACTTACATAGGAACTATCCCTGTAATTACAGAATAAGATGATATGACTAAAGCTTCTATTGATGTGAGCTCCATTGTAAAAATATGGACTGTGAAATGAAGCTATCAGGGAAAAATGTTGGTGATGAGCCGAGACAAGGGCAAGCCTTTCAATCCACCTTCTAACGCTAGATGAACGTTCGTTTAATTCAGAGTATTTATCGTCCAAAAAAACCAGCTTCTTTAATGAATTTGAAGCATGTTCTTCTAGTATATCAATGTCATCCGAAAAGATAATACTCGGATGCCTTTGTTTAAGAGATTCCAACGCGGGTTGCCAAATGTGATAAATAAAAAATATTTGATCTGGTTGCTCCTCCAGGATTTTTTCTCGATTATCAATAATGAATTCCATTAACCTCGTCTTACCACACGAACTTGGCCCAAGCACACTGCATATAAGAGGTGAAGGGAGAGTTAATTTGATTGATTTGATCATTGTCGCTCAACACTTTGTTTAAAACTGCACTTAAAAATCACATTTACACAAAAATAAATACTAAAAACACACGAATCCTAGATTATCATTTCCTTCAAGTCGGAAACTTTCAAATCAAAATCCATCTCTTCATCTTCCTGCTGTGACTCTCCAAGGTTAAGGCGTTCGTGCTCTTCCACGAGGCTACTGTACGCCTTTATCAACTTCACCAGTTTCTTCGCCTCCCCCTGAGAATTTTGTATAAACAGATAAATTTTGACTTACAGTACGAATACACATATGTTTAAATATTGCCGGCATATACAAAAGTCTCACAAGATAAAACGACACTTTGCTACCAATCCATAGCTTGTTTCCATACATCTTGGAGGATGGCGATCGAACGATAACCGAGTATCCCAAACTGCCTAAATAAGGCCGCACATGAACCAATCCGGAGGGACTTTTTAAAGTATACTTGTCGCAATAGAACCGTTCATCCTCTCTGTCCTTGAAGTCGTCACCTTTCAGAAACTCAATTTGATCCGCTGGTGACTTGGCGTTGATCATTTGCTCAAGAACAATTTCTAGCTCTGGTAAAACAGCTTGAAAATCCCACAAACTAGCCCTCAGGAACGTATGCTTGACCTCCGTCGTAGAAGCTGCCTGTTGGGAATTCGGGCGAAAAAGCGCAATAAACCATCTGGAATACTTTTCAAGATATACCAGGCGGAAGTACACGTTCCCTAATTTGCTGGTAAACTTGCTGTTTAAAAAAAATTCAGGCTGGCGGACAACGTCGCTATTTGACAACGAATCGTAATCAATCAGCTTGGGATCAAATCGGTTGTGAACCGCAGAAACGGGTCCATCAGGTATGGCATAGGATTTCGTATTGAGTCCGGGATGGAGTAAGGGCCTGTGTGGATCACCAACAGTTGCTCTGTCCGTCTGCGTTAACGCTTCGCGGATTAATTCAAGCTGTTGCGCTCTCCATTGAGACGAGTTGAACTCGTTACAATCTGTGTATTTTTTTAAACAAATTTTATTAACATTCCCAACTAGTCTAGCACTATTAACAGTGGCTTGATACAAGAAAAAAAAATGAACAAGAATAAGTAAAGTCCCGAATAAAAACATGTGAAATAGGAGCGCACCGCTGTCTTCAATCACTGCATGTTTGCTTTGATTCGCCATTCTTTCTTCACTTCACCAAAAACACTTTTTTGCACAATAAATTTTTTGTTATAACTGAAGAGGAAACAAGAAATGCAGCGCTCTTTTATAGTAATAATAACGACCTTGAGCATCATTATTTCCTTATGCAACACAACTTTCTCACGCTCTACTTGCAAAATTTGCTGTGGGTGTAGAGTATTAGATTTGCTGTGGGAACTAGCTCAGTCTTAAATTGTCTTTTGAACAAGAACAACCACAGAATAATCATGAGTTCACAGCTTGGCGAGCGTGATATTGATATAAATACGGATTGGGGATTGTATGAGAGTGTGGTATACAACAAACCACTTTCATATTACAAATCTTTTTATAAGCGTGCATTACACTACGGTCCTGTGAGAGAAATTGAAAGAAAAATATATAACCTGAGTGAGGATCAGAGTGAAGTTTGTGACATAATAATTAATAGTGTCAAGAACAACTGTTCAAGTGAGCGTACATTTATTTTATTTGGACAACAAGGATCAGGAAAAGGATCAGTGTTGGAATCTGTTTTCTTCACGCTAATGGACATGAATTATAAATCCATTATCATGTGTCCCACCGGGGCTTCTTCCATTAGGTACCCGGGGTTTGCTGGAACAATCCACTCAACTTTAGGCATTCCACTTGGGCTTACTCCAGAAGAAATCTTACAAATGCCCATTTCAAGAAAAGTCAAAGAACGATTTCACTCAGTGTCTCTAATTGTAATCGATGAAGCGTATATGCTGACTTGTACTATGATGCACATTATTTACAAAAAGCTTCAGCAAATTTTTGATGTTGATGACGTGTTCCAACATGTACATCTTGTGTTAGCCGGTGACCCCGTTCAATGTGCTTGTGCGTTTGGAACCCCATTGTATAGTACTTTCGTTTCCGAAAACCCGATTGTTGAACAGGGTCGATTGCTATACAGAAATATTAAAAATGTGTTGATGCTCACATCAAATCATAGACAAAACGACCAAAGATATACACAAATACTTGAAGCTGTCCTGCACAATAAAATAAGTGGTGA
This sequence comes from Entomobrya nicoleti, assembly GCA_034695465.1. Lineage (NCBI taxonomy): Eukaryota > Metazoa > Arthropoda > Collembola > Entomobryomorpha > Entomobryidae > Entomobrya > Entomobrya nicoleti. Next base: position 26,352 of record JAQFZG010000431.1, read on the forward strand.
AGATTTACGTTTACTGAATAGTAGACATATAAGTGTCCTTTCGGAGAATGAAAGAAAAAAGTTTGCAAACCAACTTCACGTAACGCTTCGCGTGGCTTCAGTAGCTAATATTAATGAACAAATGTTACAGTGCACTGGTCGCGAAGTTCTCAGATTAAATTCTCGACGATTTGGTGTCAAACAAGACGACTTACCCCCACTCTACTTATCACCGGGTTGTCCATTAATTTTAAATGAAAATCTTTCTGTGGAAATGGGACTCATAAATGGATCTCGATGTTATTTTAGAGGAGTACTATGTGCAGACCAACAAAGTGCAGATAATACAGAGAGGAGAATAACTTTGCCTCGAAACTTAAAGGTTTCATGTATTCTTGTAAGATTTCCTGACATAAATGGCCAAGTGTTAAAAAACGATGATTTTCCGATATTTCCACTGAAAAAAAATATCGAAAAAGGTGACGGCTCATCGTTTAACATTACAACTTTTCCATTGGAAACACAGTTTGCCTCAACAGTTATGCGTATTCAAGGAAGAAATTTAAAAAAAGTGATTGTAGTGGTTGAAAAGAGTTGTGATCATACTTCTTTTTTTGTTGCCCTATCCCGTGTGAGCTCTTTGGATGATTTGATGCTTGTGGGAAATTTTTATGATACAAACTTGTTCCCATCATTTAATCGTTCATACGAACTAAAAATGAACGAAATTAACAGACTTAAAGAACTGAACAAAGAGTTTATGTTAAAAAATGAAAAAGATTTATTGAACGAATCTGAATAATTATCATCAAAAAAATGGGTGAGAAAATAATTTATATTCCTTTAAAGTGCAATAGATATGTATATTTTGTTTCAATTGAGTAATCCAGATGTAACCATCACTTTTCCAATCCTAAAATATATAAATGCATAAATTAAATGTACATTCGGAAAAAACTTAATGCTTTAGTTTTAATGCTAAGAAATAGTTACCTTAGCTCTGCATCGGCAATATATGCAGTCGCGTTGAACCGGTAGTCAAATAAACGAATCCTCTGGTACTCCCCCAAAGCATATCCAGTGACATTGTCCAAAAATGCGTGAAACGCAGGTCTTAACTCGATCAAAACTCTGTGTTCGTTCATAAATCCCAGCTCATGGGAAATTAGAGCAACCAAATGATGCCATATGTGACGAACTCTATCGTTAAAAAGCATAAGGCTTGGATGTGGGTGATTATGAGAAATAATTTCACGTAGCATAACGTAAAAGATATTTTTAACGTTCAGCATGTGACGAGTAATTACATCTTCAACTTTTTTCTGATTAGACAAAACAGAGTAAAGTGTTTTGATACTTGCAACATATTTCATTCGCATGCAAATACGACCAAGCTCACGGTCCAAATCATGGAATAAGATATTATTTATACGAATGCACTCTTCTCTGGTATTGAAATGTGAGTTTACTCCCGGCATGATGGTGGTTTTTTTATTGCAATGGCGTCTCTGCAATGTTCCAAGTGTAGCCGTATTGGTCAGTAAAACTAGATTAAAATAAAAATTGGCGTTGGTTAGCTAGTTTAACATTACTAAAAAAATGTGTAAATAACTCTTACATTGTATTGGACTCCCAATATTGTAAAAAGTCTGCAATTTTGAAGTCTGGTTTAAATAAATTGAATGTAATATCCAAGTCACGAGCTATCTGAAAAAAACTATGAATTGTATCATCCAATGTAAACCTAAAATGATTGTCATACACGTTCACTTCTTCTAATGTCCAATAGACATTCTCATAAATTTTTACTAGAATTTTTCGCCAGCAATTATGAAGTTTTTCTTCAAAATATTCCCTACTTGGCCAAGTCGTAGTTGAAAATATTTGACACAAAATATTATAAAAGGGGACTTTAGCTTCCAAAAAAATATCATAAAATAAATGTTTGATTTTTAAGGTATTTTCTATTTTAATAAAACCTCGTGAACTAACACAATCACTGATTAAACCCTTAAAAGTATCTTCCAACACGGTATTAATTTTGAAAAATAATACGTTTACAACACAATTCACTTGAGCTTGATTTAAATTATTTAAAGAAAATGTTAGTGACATAGCTTAAAATTTTATTGTTTACTGTTTTAACTCTTGGTTCATACTAAACTCAACACAGGTTATATTCAGCAACAGAATATTCTAGATATTCAAAGGAAATGCATGTATATAGCAAAATTTTCATAGTACATTGCGTACCCTGTGTGGGAAAATAAATATATAGTAGGAGGATGTTACATTTCCCATAAAAGTGCACGTTCCTCTAACTTTGATTCTCAGTATAACAATGAAGTTCAAACAAACAATACAAGATCAAAAAGCAGATAAGCGTTATGCTTATTTGTTACGCTTTGCATTTAAACGAGCACATAAGACTATTGTAAAGAGACCTACTATAATATGTCCATCGAATCTCCCGTTTGAGTATTTTTTAGCAGACATCATGGACATAGTAAATAGTACCGATCGTCCATTTAGAGGAAATGGATATACGTTAACAGATTTAACAGAAGTAGTATTAGAGTGTAGGGATAAATTAGCAGATTTGCGAGACTTGATAGAACCAGGACTTCATTTTTCATTGCAAAGTTTAAGTTCTGTGGGAAATCACATGAATGTTGCATTATATTCATCACTGTACATGGTGAATAATTTATTTTTGCCTGCGGCATTTCCGTGTGAAAAAGAACAAGAACAAGCGTCATTACGAGTGAAGGAAATAATGAAAGTACTGCTATATTTTCAAGATATTCGTTCTTTACAATCTAGTTTCCTTCGGTTTGACCCTTTAAAGTTTCAAGTTATTGCTACTTCTTGCATAACCAGAGAAGAGTTTCGTGATTACATAATGAACTTCTTTGGCATTGACCAGCATTGGTACATAAGCTCACAAAGAGAGCATGCGCGTTATTTAAAAGCTCGAATGGAGTTTAATAATTTTCAAAAACTTTTATTTTCACAGAATGTGTAAGTTACATGTTTAGTTATAATATATATATATAAAAATCCAAATATCAGAGTATCTTCCTTCAATCTTCGTCGGTATCGTCTTCTTCGCTATCAACTCTTCCATAATTCTGATTAAATAACCATGGGAATTCTTTTCTTGGTTTAATCATTTTGCGTTTCACAACTAATCCAATTTTTTCAAGGTCCTCTACTAACGGATCATCTCCGGCAATTTTTTCCAATGATTTTATCTTTTTAATGCAGAGTTCTTCCATACTTTCAGATGAATCGTTCGATGTTAGTGCTACTACTAAGAAGTGGCCAGGAAAAGATCGGATTAGTTTCAAAATTCCCTCGCTGAATCCCGAAAACATTAAAAACGCCTCCTTTGACGTGTCCAATAACTCTTCATTACTCTTTTCTGGATGGATTTGAGAACAATTTTTCAAAAGGTCAGGCCAAATTATTTCCAGAGCAAGTATCGTTGTTATGAAAGCTAACAGATGTAGATCTAATGTTTCAGAGGGCAGTAGTTTTTTTCTTCCTGGACAGTAATAGAGTAAATCGCGAGAATCGTCCACATAGCCGCTAAGAGCTCTTCTGGTTTTCCCCATCATATTTTCCCATTTGTTTCTTGTTGCGTAACTATGATCAGGGAGTTTGTAAATCTCTTCCAAAATATCCTCCAATTGACAAAGTGAACCACTTATAAAATCTTTACAGTTGCACTTTAGAAAATGTATTTCTAACAAACCATGTACGACTAGTCCGTACACATGCTGAAACAGTTTTACTAAATTCTTCTCTGACATTGTGATACAACAATAATGATGCTCAAAATAGTAATGAGAAAAATAAATGAAAATACTTTTGGTTTTATTTATAATATTTATATTTGTAGACGGAGAAAAATGACAACAGAAGATTGTGCTTTAACAACAAAAAACGAATGCGTGGGAAAATAAATCAACTAGTTTGCGTAGTAAGAGAATTTGTGAACGCAGAAGCAGCAATGTAGCACATGGAAAGGTGGGATGAATGTAGAACAGAGAGTGTAAAAGTGATAGTTTGACTTGAAAGTGAGAGTGATAAATAAAAAAGGAAAAGGAAGGAAGAAGTAAATGTGTCATAATAAAAAAATAATAGTGAGTGCACGAACGACCTTCAAATGTTATTGTATAAAAGAATCGCGACCACGTGTTTAACACTCTCAGTCGAGTTTTGTTCTTCAAAGTGACAAGTTTACTTGTGATTAAGTTTGTTGACAACACAGTTCTACAAAAAAAGTCAAAATGGTTGACGTTGGACAGAGAACCAGAAAGTTCTTCGAGAATATTAGCCATTCACTCCGTTACTCGTTTTGTAGTGGTTTTAACGTGGTGACTCTACGTAAAGAGGGTGTTATAACTTCACTGCGTTATGATGTAGATTATGGTGCAGACAGAAAAGTTTTTACAGTTGCTTGTAAGCATCTTTTTGGTGAATGTGATGGGAATTCGGAATGCGAACGTTACCTACGCAACAAGGTTATTGCGGGAAAACTCAGTTTTCGTCAGCTAGAATATGCCAGACCAAAGCATTGGACGTCTCCCATTGGACAAAATCGTCCCAATTATGCTGATCCAGAAAAATTTAATTTAAATCTACGCTGTCCGAATTTTCGTGTTATTATGAACAACAGCATTCCCGTGATTTCAAAGGATGGATTTCCGGAAACGAGACCATGCTATCATGACTCATCGGAAAGGTGTCAATACAATGCCAGTAGCCTGTATACGATGGGGCGTTTAATCCATTCTGGTTTAATTCCGGCTGAAGAATTCATCATGATTAACGCCAACAGTTGGCAATCAACTTTAAACAACTGTGTGCGAATGTGTGGCCAGGTTGATGACGTTTTGAATCATCAGAGTCTCTGGCCAATGGTAGATGACTTGCTTTGGAGTCCGCAAGAACTATTTGCGACAGAATCGTGCACATCATATCGCACAGTCAACCCACCATACGGTCTGTATCAATATTATCCATATCACAACGCTGTGTATGACAATTATGGCTTACTTGTCCCATCAAAAGGGTATCATGATCAAATATACTCACTCGAGTATGAATCTTCGCGTCTTCACTTCATGAACAGTGATTCGAGCTACCACATCCTTAATTTGGATACTCTAAACGAACTTTACAGTGATATCGACGATATACTCAACTTGTACGAAAATGGCATCGAGAATCTCGCCTTTGAGTGCAGTGAAAGTAGTGCGGAAGAATAAAAGAATTTTTGTCTGCAGTTTCCCCGATTGCAGTTGGTACTCTCCGTCGATAAAACAATTCAAAATTCATGCGGATACGCATTTATTGGTATGTGGCTGTTACACAGACGACAACAGCACACATCATCACACTTGTACGTCAACATGTAAATCAAATACGACAAATCTTCCTTTTAACCCGGAAAACTTGGACGTAGGCGTGTTTTCAAGATATAAGGATGCATTTGGGGGGACAGTGTCTGAGTTTAGATACAAGTATAGAGAACAAATTGTGAATATAAACAGGGCTTTTGAAATTGTATTGTCATCTTTAATGAATCTTCTTACACAGTTTCTGCTTTATTTTAAAAATATTAAAGTGGAAGTCATATTAAACGTGACTTTAGTGAAAGTGGATACAGGAAAGCTTGTCTATAGGTACCTGCACTCGAGTTCTCATCGAATAATACATCAGAATTTTATTGAGGATACGATAATATTCATTCAAGACATTCTTATAGCAACGTTAGCTATTTTTACAGAAGGAGGCTCCAACTTTGCACTACAATCTGTGGATGAGTTTTTTATAAAAGTTATTCAATATCAACCACTGAAACCACGGATCTTTATCCCAACGCCAAAGGAACTTAAAAGGCGACGTGGATTTGTAAATATACGTACTTCCTCAAACAAGTGTTTTATTTATTCAGTGTTGTGCTGCTTACCAGAATATAGAAACAAGATAAAATTTCCAGGGCAAGGTGATCGTACATTTGAACAATTAACAAGCAAAGAGAAAAGCAGAGTAAGAAAAATGTGGTCAAATGAATATACATATGACAATTTGATTGAAGAAATAAAAGAAACAAAAAGTTTAAATATTGAAGGGTTCGACGATTGTTCAATAGATAATTATCATGCTTTTGAATCTTCTAATGGTATAGGACTATGTATTTTTGAAGCTGTAAAAGCGTCGCTAGTTCCAGTTTACTTGCCAAAAGTCAAATATAAAACTAACGTGCATTTACTTATAATACGTCAGCTTACAAAAGAGGATGAATTATATGGTGAAAAGTTATCACATTACATCGCAATATTTGATTTTGATAAATTCTGTGGTCAACATGGGAAACGTCGACATCGCTATTGCAGTTTTTGCTTGAAATCGTGTTTACCACATACATATGAAACTCATATTGAAGAGTGTAGACAAGTTTCAAAGTTAAACTTAAAATTTCTTGCAAATCCGGAAGCCAGATATACATTCAACAAGTTGTACATGTCTCAAAGTTTGGACATTGTTGTATTTTATAATTTGAAATTACTAAACGAGAAACTTCCCTCAATAGACATTCTGGAAATGTACAATTCGAACAATCAATTTACTCGTCGAACCAGTGAACTTACTGTGTGCTCATTTTCAATAGTTGTGGTTTCTGTCTACGATGGAAAAGTTTTATATCACGGCCAAGAGAGCAATCAAGCTGATCTTTTAGAACTATTTTTTGCTCAATGTGTTGGAATAGCCCAAGTTTGTGCTGACATTGTTGCTGAAACCAATAAAAAACCAAATATGACAGACAGTGATAAACTAAAACACAAGCAAGCTTTGGTATGTAATTTGTGTAACAAATCGTTTTTGGATAATAAAAACCTGGTTAAATGCCTGCACCATAATCACAAATCTGGGAGGTATATTTGTAGGTGATAAACACGTTAATTTACAATAATATAAAAAATTATTCGTTTATATAAGATTTGTTTTGCTTATTTTTTAGCTGCCTTATGTGCAGTGTTGGGTATCGTTATTTACCGCGGTATAAATAACGATCGTTATCGTTACGTTATCGTTATTTTGGGTAACGAT
>JAQFZG010000432.1:0-33450 GCA_034695465.1 Entomobrya nicoleti
AACCTTAAGCTCACACGTTACCAGCACGCAAACTCAAGAAATGTTTCAACGGCCAATTTGCGGAAAAGTCACCTTTACCTAAACATTTATACATATTATGCGATATGCGATACGATACGACAAAAGATCAAAGCAAAAAGTAGCATCGCAATGCAATGTGTTGAGTTAGTTAAAAGTATCAAAAGAAAAAGACTGCACTTGTAATGCACGCAATTCTTCTGCTGAGAATTGCATCCGCGATATATACTATTTGCTTACCTTTTTTCTTCGATAAACCGCATCACAAACAAAAGAAACATGATATGATGATGAAGTCTCTGCATTTTGTTGGCATAATCATTTAACATGCGTTATGGGTCTCTTTATGTTTGTGTTTACCACGAAGAAAATGCGTATAATAATATATATTGCAGTGCTTTGTGCTTTTTTAGAAAAAAGGGTTGCGTTACGAGTTGCAATATGACGCCACATTGAAGTGAAGTGCCTTTTTGTGTACCTTTTTTGTCTTTAAACGCCGGCAGACCCAAGAGAACTGACGACAAACTACAAATTTTATAGCGCCGCGTCGAGTCGGAGCACACACGTAGTACACACCTGTAATCATTCTCATGAGATTATTGAATGATTTTTTGCGATGTTTTTTTTGTTGTATTCGTAAAAAAAACAAGATAAAAGTCCCATGCATGCAAAAAAATTCTAACATGTAATGCAAGTGTCTTTGTTCATTTTATGTGTCTTGTAGTTGTTTGTATTTGTTTGCTGAGTAGATAGACACTTTATTTTTTGAAAACGGTAATATTTCAATGATGTACAATGATAAACATTAGTTAGCTAATTTGTCAAAATAGGAGACACCCGAAGAACTTTTTTTTTAAATAGAAGAGTTGTTTGTTTGTGTGTGTAAATTTTATGGGAATTAGACAACATAATGCAATACGGTGAATTGTTTGTTTGCTTTTTAATAAAAAGTGTTTGATGACTTTTGATGTTTTTTTTCTATTTTTCGTGCAGATCGTTGGGAAATGTTGTGGCAGAAGGTAGCAGATCATTTATTTATGGTGCTTTGTCGTTTTTTCTTGTCATAATTCCAAGTGAAGAGGCAATAATAGTTGACAGTTTGCTTTGTTTGTGCATCGCTAATTGATATGCAATCTGCAATCTACCGATCTTATAATTCGTATAGAGTTTTTACAGCGAAATCACATGAACTTTAGAAGAACCCATAGACTAACCCTAGAACCCTAGAAGAACCCTTTTTATTCTATGGAAGAACCCTTTAAAAATGCAGTTTGATGATGATTTGATTACTTGTGTTGGTAGTAACCAGAAAAACACAATTTATTGCATTTGAATATTAATCTGTTCAAGTTATAATTGTGTCATATTTAATTCTGACTTTCAAATAATTACTTTTAATTGTCGATCTAAAAAATCGCACATTGTATATTACCAATTACCACGCCACAATGATGTTTTCGACAACAGAGTTGATATATTATGTTTATAAAGATCAGCTTTACAATTTAAGAGTTGATATTAGTCAACACATATCATCTACCCATGTTATATGCAAAAACTTAAATACAAATATACGTTTATAATTAATTAAAATTAACTAATACTCTAGTTATGAAAGAGTTAAAAACAATCTACTGTCTACTAGTGTTCAGAAAGAACAATTTGTCTAGATCCATCATCCATCGGAATTTAAAAAAACAAAAATCAAATCAAGTAAAATTATTTCTTAATGAAACAATGACAGTAACGGTGGATCGAGATATATTATGAGCGTGTATTTTCCCCCAATTGCCCCATTATATGAGCGCGTTTGCTATGTTTTTGCAGAGAAGAAAATTTAAGTAGAGAGCAGCAGATGTATGTAAACAGCAGAGAAGAAAATGCACATGCACTGGTTGTTTTTGTGTATATAGTATATGTGAAAACAGCAAACATCTGAAAATATTTGCTAGTTTTCTCCATTTTGGTAACCTTTTTTTAAATAAAACTTTAAACTTTACAGAACATTTAAGTGTGGTTTTTGTAGCATGTGAAGAGAGAAGAGAGAGAAGCTTTCCACGTTAATTTATATAGTAGTTTTAAACTCTAGTGAGTGGAATCTGTTTAATTTTTAACGGTCCACAATGTCGTATACTGTTCATCCAACTATCCGGAAACTACTCCATCCTAGTCGATTTCAAACATTTAGGAATCCATGGGACAGGATGAAGGTTGGGAAACTTCCGATGGAGTACCAAAAGTTTTATACGGAATGGATGGACAGTGAAGAAAAGGAGACGCCGGTTCATTGGAAGGCGAAAGAAGGGAAGTGGGAAAGGGATCCGGTGACTGGTTATGTGTAAGCTAATGTTATTCAACTGAACTTATCAGCATTCATTTTTGAAAATATGTAGTAATTTACTATTTTTTATTTGTTTATTTTGCAGGAAACCGATCCAGAATTGTCCCATACAAGTCAACTACCCCATTGAAATGCATTCCGGGATTTGGGGAGGTGAGGGCGTGATTCAAGGGTCAATAAAAAAGGGCAAATGGAGGAGCCCTGTTCCAAAGTATTGGTCACCGACTTTACGACGAGGCATTGTTTACAGCGAAATCTTGGACACTTACTTGTCCGTGGTGGTTACAGAGAGGGCGTTAAGATTGATTGACCAACATCACGGATTGGATAATTATCTTTTGACGGTAAATTTTGATACGAATGTGTGGATTATTGTTGACTTATGATATAAAGTAGTAATTTACTAAATATTACGTCTGTATTCTGAATTTGTAGACACCTGCGTACGATCTCAAATCTCTACTTGCAATGAAGCTGAAAAGGAAAATAATGCTGGCACTAATGGATAAGGACTTTTGTCATAATAATCCTGCACGACAGGAGGAGTTATATGAGAAATATACAGAATACTTTATACCGGTATAGTTTTTGTACTTAAGGCTTTTAAAAATGAATTCGATTAATAATAATTTGTGAAAATGTTGTCCATGTTTTTTAGAGGAACGAGTTGGAATGGTACGGCTTAAGTGTAGATGAAGCACTAGAGAAAGAAAAGCAAATGAAAGAATCGTCTAAACTTAAAGTCCCATTAAAGTTAGAATATAGAGCATCATTATTGGAGGACCTTAAGCATGCCAAGGCTAATCCACAGTTGGCGGCTATAAAGGAAGAAGAAGAATCGTAAGTTATCAAAATGATATAAGTTACTTTATTGCTCTTGTTTGTGATTTTTGTTTAAAAAAAATGGTTTTGGTTTGGTTTATCCTTTAGGAAATCATGGCTGTCAAGGTTGAACCCATTCGCAAATCGTCAGTGATTTCGCTCGAAAATGACTGTTATTTTGTACATTATTTATAAAATTTATAAAAATAGTAGTAAATGAAAGTTAACTAGTCCATAGTACATGCTGATTTACGTGAAATGTGTAATTTAAAATGCATAGCCTTTAATTGGCGAATCAATTGCATGAGTTGTTGCATTTAGCATATTTTTGTCAAAAAAATATCAACAATTAGTCCAATTTATTTACAATTTAATAAGTTAAAGGGTAAAATTAAACAGATCCACTCTCATCAGCAAACAACACAGGTATTATTACTTCTTATAATGAACACATGTGACATGCCGTTCCTGGTTAGAGCGTGCATAGTCTATTTCAATTCAGTTACCCGATTTACCGCATTAATATCATAAAATATACAAAGATGTGTATCGCTACTACAGAACAGATAAAGTATAAAAATTAAGGGCTAAATTGGAGCAGCAGTAATTGCTGGACTATTTGGCAATGGCGAAGAATCTGGCAACTCCTTGCCCCTGTGCTTCCTTGCAACTTGTTCTTCATATGGAATTCCTTTGTTGGTTCCTCCAAAATACCTATTGGAAAAGGAAATATTTATAAACTCACGTTTTACGTAAATTATATTTATATTTTAATGTTTTATACTGTTTATTCTTACGAAAACAGCGCAAGTGGTGGTAACGTCAATGCTGCAGACACACAGAAGAAAGCACCCGGAAAATCGGAAAGGGTTCCTCGATATATCGCGTTGTACATTGGATTTCCCCACATAGGCGTCGTAGAATCAATCACAGCGACAATCGCGTTAATTTTTCCCATTTCGTGAATCGGCACAACTTTAGAAATCATTGTCCTTGCTGCAATGATCATTGTTCCGTTCAGAATGTCAACCACGGGAGCTACAAACATTTGATCATTTACACATGAGAATGACACTCAATTGATTATACTACTAAATATGTCATACTTTAAATTTTATAACGTACCAATATACATCATTAAAGGAGTTGTAGCAAATGCGTATACCATACTGCCAGCAATTTGGCTTATGCAGGATAAAACTCCAAGAATCCAATCAGAAACTTTCAGTATTTTTACTAAGAGTCCAACCGAAACTACTCCACCTATAAACATCAGTTTAGTTGTTTTAAAAAAATCTGCTAAAATAAATATTTAGGGGACGAAACTCCTTTAATGTCTCACTTACCCCCAAAAGCAATCAGCATTCTGAAAGTACTGTAAATTGAGTATCTGCTAGTATCCCAATTAAGCGTTTTCTCATTACGTACGAATAACAGCAATACAGAGTCCTCGCCTATTAATGAGGCAATGACAGTCAATTAATAATTATAAGATACATACTAATTAGAAGTTACAATCAACGTGTTATTAATCATCGAACCTTGCATAGGTGCCATTGTAAATATGAGTACAATGACCAGCAAATACAACTGCTCTCGAATCCCATTCGGCCTCTTCTTGAAAAACGACTTTGCAGCTTCGAAAATGTTTCTGAGATTAAATATATTCTTAATAGCTGCCTTTTTGCCCTTCTCGAAACCTGCTGGATTACTTCCCCTCTTTGGATTTGGCATAAAGATGAGAATGTACAGAAACGAGCAAATTGCTAAGCCACCTCCCAACCCAAAAATGAAATAGTAGGTCTGCCCCCCTCGTTTTAAATATCCACCTAACGCGGATCCCGCAGATCTTCCAAATGTTCTCACAGCAGTTAATATTCCCACTCTAAAAGTACGATCAACAACTGAACTCGATACGGCCACATAACTGTACACCAGCATACTAACTGCAATACGTCCACCAGTTAGAGAACCCGGTAGAATGGAAAATAGAGCAATAATTTGCACTTTCCACGTGTCAAAATATACACAAAGGAGTAAACCAATGTAGCGAATTCCTACTCCAAGAATTGTCATAAGAAATGGGGCCTTTACCCCATAGACATCAGTCCAGTTACCAATGAACAAGGAGAATATTATTGGGAAAAAGTTTTCCACGAATTCACTCCAAACGCCCATTTCAGAGATTTTCTTTTGTATTTCTTCCTCTTCGTCTTTGTAACTCCTCTTTATAGTTTGATTTCTAATTTTTGTTTAATTAGATTTTATTTTACAATTCCATAAAAAAGGTCTTGAACTATTCATATTTCTCATTTTACTTACGTGCTCATTACGCCATCACAAACTGTATCGTTATACCCCAGATTTACACGACAGGCCCTATCGATTTGTAAATCACTTGCCATAATATTTCCCATCACTGAAGCAATCATGTACAAAAGGAAACCAGGTTCCATTCTCAAGCTCCCCAGAAGTGTCCACCAGGACGACTCCTTTTGCTCTTCTGGCGCCGCCGTGGAATCGTCATCTTCAGAAGAGTTTACAAAGCCAACATCGTCCAATGTTGCATCCTTTTGGCTGCGACTGGCTTCTGCTTCAGCCGCTTTCTCAATAGCGCCATACGATTCCTTGGATTCTTCCATTATTGGCGATAATTAAGTGAATTTCTTCACTTCCCAATAATTCCAAGTATTTAAATAAGAAATTATATTATGGAGCCGTTCGGGGTAGCATTAAAGTTTTTTACGAAAACTTTCTCAACAGTGGCAACAAGTCATTCGTGTTGGTTCTACCCCTCGTGGCTAACTGGACACCGGGTGCGATGATACTTTCCTCTTATTAAACATTCATGATATTGGCTTTTATAACATAATTTATAACACATGAAACAAGGCAATTCAACAAATTGTTTATTTGATTACCTGCTTTGCCGAGAAATTACCCAAACTGATTAATAAGTATATATAAAGTAGTACGTGTGTAAACAACAAGTACATTGTTTCAATCAACTTGCAAAAATCTCGTATTTCGTATTTGCTCATTGCATGCAAAATATAGACAAAATTATAAATTTTTACCTGACATTTAAACAAATAATTAGCAATTGGAAATGTGATGATGATAACATCTGTCAGAGATAAAGAAGCATGCTTAATCAAATAAATATTGGGCCTACGTGAGCAAACTTTGGTTGGCTGTTAATGGTTTGCTTGGTTGTCTGGAAAATAATGATAAGAGATCCTTTTGATACGCCAAATCTGAAGTTTATAAATGCAAGGGAGCAAAGACAATAGTTTAATGAATAGTTAAAAGCACTCTCCAATCAATCTGCTCAGCACATGCCATGCCATAGCATTATCATCAGCGCCATGTTGGGTGCTGCTTATTTATAGGTATGAGTTTCGTCCATAAATTTCATACAGACCACGCAATGAATCTGTGATTCTTTGCCATTCAAAGATCCTTCTCCAATTTTAATAATCATAAAATATAATACACATCAAATCAATAACAATTCCAGCTTTATTACTTCACCACCTTTCATTTCATCTTCGTGTCCCCTTTCGATTTTGATTCAGATCCATCAAAATTTTCTTAACTGTCCAAAAACTACAATTGAAATTTGAACCGTGTGATTGATCTCTACACGTGGACAGCTTTGTATTAACCAGATCAATGACTGACTACAATACAGACCACGAGTGACCCCTACTATTAATATTTCCTTATTTCAAGGATAAGTACACAAAATATTTATGTGATCACAAATAAAAATATTTTTGCTCACAAAATCGTAATGTGTACGGAAATAAACTTTAAAAAATATAACTTAATCCCATTTAAGTCCTCTCTCTCTCAAAAACACAAACATACTTAAATACCGATATAGTGTGACCGACAATGAACTGTAATATAGAAACATTTAGTATGCATTTTTGATTACATTCCTTTGTACTAATGCGTAATATAAAATGGTAAAACCAAGTATACTGACCATTAACAAAGAGATTTTTTTACAATTACACATAAAATTTATTTACTTTTTTACAAACCCCTTCACTTTAGATTTGTTTATGTTGCTCATATATCATTTGTCGTAATGTTTTTGTGTACACCTTTCCTCCTTTTTCTTTCACGCAAAACGTTCATTTTGGTAAAATACTTTTCGCATCTCCACCACCACCCCCGAAACAACCCTCTCAAACTCATCTCGTCGCAACTGCACTGCATCCTGCACCGCGGCTGCAAAATTAATGGTCCCCTATCTGCACACAAAGCAAGCAGTTCATCAAATCGGATCAACAACACTGCAAACATCTTTCGCATTTCATGATCATGATTAAATATTATTATCTGAAGAATCGAAACACAAAAAGAAAGACGCATGCAATACAATGCAACTTATCATCATCAAATTATTCAGTTTGCATACCACTTTCAAAATAACTACGGGCTTAACATTTAATTTGAATAAGAATCGCTCTCCGTCAAACTTGCAGAGATACAAATACTGTTACTGTAACAAATCCACTCTACGACAGAATCATCTCACTGTAATCCCTTCTTCGAGATCAAGTCTGTCCGCATCCGTAGGGCTGACTTTGACTTGATGCCTTTTTAAAGAAAGGAATTTCCCATCCTCATCAGATCAGCGCAACACACACCTGTCCTGTGCCTATTTACTCTTCTTAGTTGATACATTCTTACCACAAGTTCACCAAGTCTACATAATGCTACACAAACTCACTAACTAATACCCATGCTATTATCCCTCTCATCATCATATCATCTACAGCGCTTATTACTCTCATATAATCTTCATTGCTCGAAGAATCGAAACCTTTTTTTTACATCTGAGACTCAAACTCAAGCCATTGTATCTTCTCTCGGGTACAGGTTTATTACACAGAAGAAGACCTGCATAGATAATTGTATTTATGTTCAACCTACACACAGAGAACACACAAACTATCAACTTTACCGTGAGTCTCTCGTCATGTCATCTTCTTTCTTGGTCTCTCCCTCCTCCTCCTCCCAATCCTAACGCAAGTAACACCTAAACATTCACATATTCTGCATCTCTACATCATTTCCTTTTTTTCATTTCTACTACGCTGCGTTGATGATAATGACGATTATGATGGGATCTGGTGCTATGGTTCATGCTTGTGCCACATTATTACATTCATTCCTTATAAGTAAAGTGGATGCGGATGGCTCTTGTTCAAGTGAAGAAGGGACATTTGTGCATATTTCAAACTAGTCGCCGATGTGTACTCGACGACAGTTTAACGCAGCAGCGAATGACGACGGATGCGCACCAAAGAATCCCTGATTATTTCTTCTAACCGTTAAAAAAAGGAAACAGCCGTCTATAGCCTTGAGTCAGGTATTCAATTTTTTTAACAATATTTTTTTATACGTGATAGCATCAAGTGAAGTGCTTTACTTTATATTTTGTTATACATTAGAACAGTTCAGTGCACATATCTGGTCATTTTTCATAGAATTAGTTCCGTAAAAAAACGAACGCTGGCCCAAGACATTAATTTTCTGACCAATTTCTCTTACGTTTTTACATACCTACTTGAATAGCTCATTTTTCATCCTACTTTGCTGTGACTCAGAGAGTTTACGCCACACACTCCTTGTAAAATTGATTATTTTTCACATTAAAATGCGTACTTTATTTAACGTCACCGGAAATACATTATGCACGCGCATACATAAATACTTGGCTAGAAAGATTTTTGAAGTGTTTATTTTTCCCGAGAGTGTTTAGCATTTCTACTTAGGAATAAAGGGAAGAAGGGCAATTATTATATATTATATACGCACATAATTTATTCTATTCGTCACAACAATTAACAATGCATTAAACAGAGACGATAGCACAGAAAAGAAAAACATACAGACAATGTATTCATGAGGATAGCAAAAGAAAAAGTACATTGAACATATTGCTACATACATCAACACAGGACACAGACACACATGCTTAATTAATCTTTAACCTAGTAGCAGTCACAATAGAGAAAATCAAGATTATTTACCATTTAAGCCATCTCTTTTAAAATACGTAGATAATCTATCATGATAAAGTGCAATTAGCACACCTTTGCTCACTCATGTTGGGCATAATGGACAGGTGAAATTTTGTATACTGTTCTATGTTCATACACAATGTACACAAATTAGGAAAATAAGCATCATTTTATTGCGTACGTTGTAAGTTTTGCTAGCATTTTAAAAACATGTCATTTCAATAAAAAAAATCAACAAAAAGGTAGGGCATGGTAAAAAATCAAATGGGGAAACAGACGACTAACGTGGAAATTTTTCCCTTGCTTGCGTATGTCTTGTTTGTTGATGTTGATATGTAGATGATTTATAAGAAACGAAATGCAAAAAAAAAAAAATCTTTTGAAAAATCCTTCCTATTCTTGTCCACTTTAAATTTAAAACAAGTATGATGATGAGTCTCATTGTAAAATCTATAGGGTCTCTATTTCTATTGAATAAATTTAAAAACTGATCTTGCCTTTTTGCCTTCATATCATATCATACATATCATCATCAGCTTGCAGGATTATAGGTTTGAAGTTTCAATGAAAGAAAATGATCTCCGTTTCTACTTCAAAACAGAAGTGACGTAGCAAGTAATATTAGAACCTTCTAACAAGTCAAACGAGCCAAATTTCTTAATACATTTCACTTGAAAAAAAAACTTGCTAAAAACAGGCAGTCATAGTCGCACTTCTTGATGTACAGCAGCCAGTAACAGCGATTTGAGAGGGGCAGTCATTCCCGGTCAATAGGCCAGTATTAATAGGAGATTAGTGTGTTCAAATTCAATACCAAAACTGCCGTATCATTTTTTTTACTACTTTAATACACGTTTTTACATATACTATGCCAAAAATACATTATATAAGATATACATGTACCGTTCATATTCGCTGGGGATCCAACTTTTATTTTAGGGAGCTTTTTATTACTAGTTACGTTTTACAAGTCGTGATCATGATGAATAAGCTGATATCATCAATACTACCATCAAACTTTTTTTTCATACTTACACCTCAACAATTTTTTCATCTCATATTTTAAAACAAGGCAAGACAAAAAAAAGTACACACAAAAAGCTTCCTACACTGATTTGAATTTTTTAAGTAATGAATAGACTAAATAGCCAAGCCACAGCCACACACAGAAAAAATACATTCATCATTCATTTATAATGCGTACATGCATAACTTCACTCACATCTTGTTCGTGATCCGTGAATAGAAATTCGTAACATTTTTTTTTATCTTGCATTTCGTTCGGCACTTCGACAATTGGACAGTATTTTCTGTTGTTATTGTTGACTGTGTGCCGCAACTCGCAAACTGCAGTGCAGTGCTGCAGCTGCAATATTCAAAGAAGATTTTTAAATTAGAAAAACTTTCAGATATTGTTCGTTGACTGTGAGCGAGAGGGGCTGATCTTGAACAGGAATAGCTGCTGCGATGGTGGTGGTGGTATAGCTAGTAAGGAAGGAAAATTATAGGATATTTACTTGTTATATTTTCTTCGACTTGCATTGGTTTGTATATTAACGGTCACAATTTGTCTGTAAATAGTTAATGCTTGGCTATGTATATTATTATTACTATGCAAGATGACACCTTTACAAGAAAGAAGGGAGATGCAACATAACATGATCATCATCTCTCATCATAGTCATCATCTTCTATTCCTCCTCACCTCCTCCTTCGCCACTGACGATGAGTACATTTTTTATTATGGCTTCAATACATGAAAAAAGTCATTTGGATGGTGATGGTGGTATTGGTATGCTGCATGTCTGAAACTTTGAAGGTCTATCTTGTATGGTTTGCTAAAAGGCTAATCCTCATTCTATTCTCTGTCTCCCTCTTGACTTCTCTTTCATCTTTTTTGGTCGAGGAGTATCTTGTTGCACCCACGCATTTCATCTTTGTGCACAGTGCACAGCGCGCATATATCGTGTTGCATTGAGAATGTAACAAAAAAAGAACAAGTGAATGTTTTTGAATGCTAGTAAAGCAAGTAGTTATGTTCTGAATGTTTGGGAAAAAAATCTAGATAATAATAATATTTCATTTGTTATAAGCAGGCAGACAAGCAGGTTGAAGTGGTGGTGAAGAAGCCATATGAATTATTATCGACAGACTGAGAAGAACGCGTACGGACACGGAGGAGACCATGTGGTGATTTAATTTAGAATATTTCCTAGTAAGCATGCTCAAGTGATTATAATTATGCATGAAATACGGAAAGCAGAAGGGAAAATTACATTTTGTCTATTTTAAAAATTGAGCAAAAGTGATTGGAATAGATTGAAAGTGAAGTGAAGTGTGTGAAGTGAATTGTGCGAATAAGTCAGTTCTTCTGAGAATTGTTTTTAGAGAAAAGTTTAAGTATTATTTAATACAATATCATGATGCGTGACGAAAGTGGACATCCCAAACCAGGGGAGAACATGGGTCATCACGGAAATCCAACGACTACTACCACAACTACAACGACAACATCCGGGCCCAAAGTGGTCACTTTGGATTGGATAAAAATGGATGTTAACTATTTTAGGACGATTCCAGGAATACTGAAAGTGGCAGAGTTTGTAAGTTTTTTAAACGAAATTCTTCAAACAAAATGTAGAAATGTAAAAAGTTTACATCTTATTCATCTGCCAAAAATAAAAGACCCCAAATCTGAACAAAGACATCAGACAAGCTTCATTTCCAAAGTACGAACAGTCTAATGATTTAAATACCCGAAGTTGTCAAATGTCCGTGTCTTGGTGTCGGTGACATGACATGAGCTGTCAAATTCAAGGAAACAAATTACGTTATGTGTACTTTCCTCATTGCTTTGTTGTTACACAACGAATTATTTATAGAAGAATGGTTGTCCCGTTCCCGTTACGTTGTCGTTTTCCTTGATTTCCAACTCTTAAATCTATTTCTACGCATTCATGGCACACATATTACATCTAAACTACGCAAAGTTTAAGATCAAAGCTACTTCCACCCGAATTTCCATTGGAATTTTTGAAGCCCATCACATGTTCAATATTACAAGTAAAGCTTTGTCACGAGAGGAAATACTGCAAAAAAAACCATTAAACCCGCTGACGAGAGGAAGAATTTATTCTCTATTTTTATTTTCTTGAAAAATCGTAAATTTCATTCATTTGATTACATATACTCACCTTATATAATTGCACTTGAAAATGGATTGTTATGCATTATATGCTTTGAGCATATTTTTTGAAATGTTCGGTAATTATTGGCTTGAAGCCTCTTGACTTCTTGCCATGTCATGTCACTATGAGCGAAGCTTTAGTTTTTAAAATCTCCCAGTGGCATCATCGGTTTGTTTGGCTTATAACTTATAACATAACTGTTATATATTTTTCTTGATATATGAATATGCAAGTGACATTTGTCTACTTTATTCAATTTTATATGATAATTTTGTACAGGATGGACATTTTATTATTCTACATATTTATTACCCTTGTAACCAGTACTCTTTTACTCGTATAAGTTTATATTTATTTGTTTCACTTGGCTGAACCTGAGATACGTGAGTGGAGACGTGAGAAGCGTTGGTAATTGAAAACTCTGTAATAGTTTAAGTTTCATATCATATCATAGAACAACAGTAGCAGACAAGAGAGACGACGGCTGCGTTTTGTGGTGAAGATGAAATACAAAACAATTCTTTGTTGGTTTAGACTTTAGTTTGGTTGGTGGTTAAAATCGGTGGGATTAATGGCGTCATACATGTTAGCATTGTTAGTTTATATTATTGAACAGAGTGGAGTTTGTCTAATTAATAGACTACATTACAGTAGTAATTCATCATTGAATATATTCTCCACACACCGCATAGCACCGGATCAGTAATCAGTATTCAACATCCTGTGCGGTTTTTCTTGGCATTTTTTGTTGATTTGTCAAGCCATGTCACATAATGTGCATTTATTGCTGTTCCAGCTGGCGTTTCTCTGCAAAATTCAATTGTAAAACTATCAATGCAATCCATGTATATATTTTCTTCGCATATATTTTCCTCGTAAAACTAGTAAATAGCATACTAAATGGAATGAATGCGATAATATATTATAGTATTTCAAATATAAGAAAAATATTTAACTATATAGCTTCAATGAGTATAAAAAACGGATGGATGCTAGCATCGTTGGTTGCACAGCTCTTTTTGATTTATATCTATCAGGCAATGTCAATGTTGAGGCTTTTTACAGTTTGAAGGTTTTCTGAAAGAGATGCCAAAATTTTAAAAAATACACATCAGTTAATAATTTGAATAGGGATTTTCTTACAGGTCTATGTCCGAATTGCAGATCCTTCGTCGAAGAATTTAGGCAATAGGACAACATCTCTGATAATAATTTTATGTTTTTTACCACTTCGTTCTCAGGCAGGTAGTGTGGGTATGAGTTTCATTCGGGCAATATTACCAGTAAGACTGAAAGAATGTAATATGGGTTAATTGATGTTTAAGATGGGCACTTTTTCATATTTATCGGTTAGTATTTACCAAATTATACAGACATGAACAAAAACCAACTTTAGGTTAATTAAAGCAAAATTTAAAGGCATTAAATACTTTGGGTTCCAGGAAATATTTTAACATCAAATATCATTACTCCTGACTCAGATTTTATGACATAATTTATGATTTACGTATATAACCTTGCAAATGAATTTTTCTCGATTTAAGCTACACTTTTCTGTAAAAAAAATATATACTTGAAATGGAGCTTTAAAGGAACCTTAGTTGGTAGCACGTCTTTTAAAACATTCACATAAAATATTTTTACAGCTCTCTGTTCTGCACTGAAATAATTTGCTTACTTGAAATCTGTGTACATGAATGATAAATTGAGGAAGGAAGTGAGTCATTAAAACAATATTACGAAATTTTTTAATGGCCACTTATCCTTTAAAATTTTACGCACCCTCATTATCCCAACTGGCTTGGCTTGAGTAGTCAAATTATCTTCTTTTTCGGCTTATCATCATGGTTAGTCATATCATGTCAGAAACTCATGCACATAAGGCAATTTTGCATTTTTATCAGTCCTAAATGAGAGCGAGTAAAAACACTTAAATGTCATAATGCAAAATATACTCTTTAAAAAAATCTTCCAACTAGTTACTCTTGAGCGTTACATTTAAGGAGGTACATTTTTGGTTCATTTTTATGTTACGCATAAATGACATGATTTGTTCTTGGATTTTTTAAACAATGACAGATGAATTTATTTACAAAAACTTCGATTTTTTTTTCAGATCCTCGGAATCATCTGCATGGCCTGTGGAGCACCAGCCAGAATAGGAGGAACACATTTCTTCTTGTTCGTTGTTGTACTCACATTCCTTATTACGTCTTTCTGGATCTTAATTTATTTGTTTGCCATTCGAGAGGGTCTCATGCTTCGCATTCCTTGGATAACTTTGGTAGGCGAAAGATATTTATATTTTTACCACACACATTTGTACTACAATCTCGCACGTTAAATAAAAGATGACCATTTTTTTCATAAAAAATTAAATGATTAACGACATGATAAATAAAATGAAACACACTCATATCAGGCACACAATCAAATAAAAGTGAACTTGAAAAATGTCTTTGTTGCCTATTTTAGGAGTTTTATTACACAACCGGTGCAACAGCTTTCTATTTTATTGCCATGATTGTCCAATTCGCCGTTGTTTCAGGGTACGATTTTCCAAGTGGAACTGCTGCTGCCGTAAGTGGTCAAAAAGAATTATTTATTTATTTAATTTCCTTATTATTATTATATTTGATTGTTACAATATTTATCTTTGTTGTCATTTTTAACCTACGCTTAGGTATTTGGATTATTCAACACAGTTGTCTACGGTGTCGCGACATTTTTCCTATTTAAAGACTGGAGAAGTAGTGCTACCTCCTCCGATCCAAATAACGTCCCATAAAATAAAAATTAGGACAAAAAATCCAGAGGAGGAGGAAAATTCATTTGACTTGACATGCAAAAAAAAATTATTCCAACTGTTTTTTTAAACAGTCATTCTTCCAAAAAACCAATAATAAAAAAATGCAATTTACAAATATGAAATATATGTATTAATACCTTTTTCAATTTTAACGACTAATTTATCTACACAAATTTTCGTAAAAATAATTTGTTGTATTGTTGTACATTTTATTATATAAAAAAATCTTTTTCCTTTTTTGTTTTAAAACGTTGTGCTGCTTTTTGAAATATGCAATTTTTTGTATGTATTTTTTAGAATTATGCAATTATACATATAATATGCCATACGCGTAGTATTATTATATTTTATTACTTATTATATTATGATTCCGATAATATATGATGATCTTTGCAAAAAAATTAACTACACTGACGACACTGAAAACAGACGGTGCATTTACCAAAATACTTTTCCTTGTTGCCAAAAATAGATTAAAATATTATTAATTAAAAAAATGTAAAATGGAAGTAATTTTCTTATATTTTCCTCTGTAGGATGACTGTTTTGTTTTTAAAAAGAAAACGTAGTCATAATTATAACGTTGTAAAAATTATCGAAAAAATAAAAATGCAAGTTAGAACCACTTAATATTTTTTGTTCTATTATTTTAAATCAAAAAAGTCTTTATTTGTGTCTTTAATAAGTACGGTACATATATTTATAATATATTTATTTATTTATATTAATCAGTAAAATAGTTTGAGATAAAACTTCACCAAATACTTTTTTATATACCCTATTGTCATTTTTGTTTGCATACAAATAATAGCACTAAAGGTAAGATAAGACACTATCACCGAATCATCTTCTTGAATTGCTATATTTTTTATTGGAGTTACATTGATTGGTAAAATGGTAAGCCATACTAATCGTAAGACAGAAAATTATTATCCTATGCGATCTCTAAAAATTGCTTAATATATTGTCATTCCACGTTTGACTTTTTTACAATTGGTTAAAATTCGTTTACTTACACTTTGATATTTTTCGATACATGCTTATCTTACAAACTTATTTTTTCAGATCACAGCTGAAATCATTTAAAAATTCATTTTAAATGTTTCACATATTCACAGGTATTTTGCATTTATTAGTATAGTTTACTTGGTATTTTTTAAATCTTATGTAATTGGTCATTGACTGGCTACATTGAAATTCGACGAATGTAACAAAAAAAACAATACAAGGTATACAATACACATGATGACATATCAGTTCATAATTTCATACTTGAGAATACAGATTTCACATACGTAAGTTAAATTTAAACACGACATACAAATATTCAAAGCAATTTTTATTTTTACAATGTATGCTTATGAGGGATAAAAATTAAAATGAAGTTGTTCAGTTTTTAACAATTACTGGTACTACTGGTACTTCCGGTACTTCCAGCAGGAGAAGATGAGCGACATTTGTTTGCAAACATTTGAAAAAGCTTATGGGATCTGGAGGGCGGCGCACTGTAAACATATTGAGCTGTATATTTCTCAGGAATTTGACTACTGTTATCATAAACCAAAACTTCTCCTTTCTTGCTCTTATGTTTACTATGATGATGATGATGACTTTTGCTCGTCGTGCAATTTCCATTACTATCCTTATCACTTGATTTGCTCCCACTGAAAGCGGATTTAACGATTTCGAGTAAACTGGGCTGGTAGCTAGTCACATTGGCTATTTGCTGGTTGAGTTGTTTCTTTTGTCGATGAATTCTTCGGAGACGTCGACGTTCTGTGAACGCTCTCCAGAATGGGGTCTCCATGTCCCGTTCCACGAAAACTGTGTCGGTTGCAAATGATACGCATTTTTTATCTTCGGAGGAAGATGGTGTCAAGCGATCACGGTCACGATTGTTTACAGGGCAAACCTCGTCGTAATCTTGGGATTCCTTCGGGAGCAAAGATAGGTGTTTGAGACGTGGGGTATCCTTGAGCGGAAGTGGGTTTTGGATGACAGGTGAAAAGTCCCGGGACTCGACAATGTTGTTGTTGTATTTGAGAGTTTGAAGATTTTCGAGAGGCTCATCATCATCATTATGCTTATCTTTGAAAGCTTCCCCGTTGATGTCCACTGATATATTATTTTGGGTTACTCTCTGCCTTGGCACAACTTCCGGTGCGATTGTTTGTGTGGTGGTGGTCGTGTGTAAAATCAAGTCGGGATAAGGCAGGGATTGTCCAATGCCTGGGGCAATGGGTGGTGTGGTGGTGGGGTTGGAATGAAAATTTCCATTATGGTACTTATGGGGGCTATCTAGATAAGATGGCGTGGAGGGATGATTGGTATAAAAGTTTTGGGTGGAGTATGTTCCAAGTTGCGTCATACTTGGGGAGATAACGTCCAGTCGATCGGAGTAGGTTGAGGGGTAGAGGCTTTGAGATTGAGAAGGGTTGGATGGGGAATGAAGATTAACAAGTTGCCAAACGTTGACTGATTCAAGAAACCTCAAATCTTCTTGGAGTCTCCGATCAGCCTCCGCTGACATTGTAATTGCATGGATTTGGCTCCAATCTGCAAATAGATATCGTTAAATCCATTTAGAACTATCACAGATTACGATATTCGACGAAAATAGTTTCAAAGAAACTAAAATGAAAAATTATAAAATATTCATATGCCAGAAAAATTAATCATGCAATCAAAAATGCAAATCAGTTTCGCAAAATTCTTAATTAGAAAAAAACACGCAAATTAATCACCCTCACATTATATCTTGTTGGATTAGATGATGATGATGACAAATGGCAATTGCAATAGATTGATAGTCCAAAAATGATCAGCTATTCTTGAATGCTGGATGCTCACTATTACTGACTCTGACTCTCCAACTCTTGGGGTTTCGTTTGGTTTGATGGCCTGTCTGCATTTAGTATATAAAATGCATTTGCATTACTAAAATGAAAAAGTCCACTTAAAACTTTGCTAAAAATTATTATTGTTTTTTAGAGAATTTTTGCTATTCTAGATACTTTTATGATAAGCACTAATTGCTCGCACTAGAGCACTCCACTTTTGTACCAAGCTTTTGAAGCGCTACTTGCCAATCAGAAAAAAATGACATAGTTGGACAATGCACAATAATGAGACTGAATACATACGTGAGCAAATAGCAACTGACGAGGCGAGAGCTCACAGCTTAATTTTTTAACTAGAATACTTCACCAACGACCAATTCCCTTTGATTTTTTTAAGCAAATAAAATTGTGTGTATTTTTTTAATTTTATAGTTTTGCTATTTATTTTGTTACTGAAAATAGTATGAACATAAGACAAGATAACAAAAAATATATAATGAAAAAAAGTGTAAAAAATATATTTATTTTTAATGTGTGTACTGACTTATGGATATGGTAGTATGGTGTTTGTGTGATATGCTGCCAGAGAGTATAAAATAGTGCATAAAATTCTTTTTAGATGACTGATCATGAAAACATTAAAAAATGGTTAAAACTAAATAGGCAGTGTTTGAGCAGGTAGGTCTGGGAAAAAATATTATGTATTGTGTGGTTACCTTTGGTTTATATTTATTTTTATGTTATGTAGCATTTGATTGTGATTTTTTGTGATATGTATGACTTGTGCACACACACGTCACACAAGTCTTGTGTCTTGTTTTAAACTTTTATTCCATTACACATTTAAAGCTAAAACTATGATGATAATAATATGCCATGCCATAAAATATACTTATAATACTTTTCTGAAAATGAAATGGTTACTCTATCTAGTATGCATACATATTTTAGTACAGCAGCCGAAAGAGAACAAAAATTTATTTTTGGTGAGAATAAAACACAGCATGACAACGACACCACCATCAACCACTCCACCACGTTTATGATAAGCAGAAGCACTGACATAGTCATATAGTCAGTTTCTTGAAAAGTCCACTAAAAGGAAAATCAAATATTATGTCAAAAAGCGAAACGTGACAATTTGCAATTTAATGGGATGTTCAAATTGTTTTGATAGTATTTTTAGCCATGCTTGTTTAAAGGGAAGCCAAGCCACTACCTACCTAACCTATTACATATATGTATGCGCCTCATGCATGTGTGAAGTGTCAGTCAAGCAGAGAAGAAGAAAAAAATTGCGATGGTTAGTAATAATACCGGCATTTTAAATTTCAACATCATCACAAAGTTGAATGAAATGAAAGGCAGCAGGAGCGGCGGTGAAGGTAAAAATGATTGACAAATTAAATTCGTTATGTCATTTTGCTTTTTTATGCGTTTCAAGAAAGAGAAGAGAGCTTTAGAGCTTCTTGTATAAAGTATAAATGATGATGATGAGACGAGTGTGTGATGCTGCAACTTTATTTTTGAAAATGATTATTTCTTCGTGGGATTGCTGGGAGCAGCACAGCAAAGTAAAGTGGAGTGGAGTAAAGTAAAGTAGTGGGAGTGTTTTGCAGATTGTAACAATCGCAAAAAAAAATTCCATGTGATGCACAAGCACAAATGGCAATATTTTTTTTACGTATTGGGC
This sequence comes from Entomobrya nicoleti, assembly GCA_034695465.1. Lineage (NCBI taxonomy): Eukaryota > Metazoa > Arthropoda > Collembola > Entomobryomorpha > Entomobryidae > Entomobrya > Entomobrya nicoleti. The sequence continues at coordinate 19,756 of JAQFZG010000432.1, forward strand.
TGTTCTCCTCCTCTCTGACAATTGAATTGTTATGTTCAGTTCATGTTACTAATGATATGCAGTGTATCTATATACATAATATATTACATACTTATTTCTTGTCATATAGTCCCAGAGCATTTGTTGAACATTAAAAATTATTATGTGTTTACTCATTTTGGCTTTACTGACTTAACTGATGATGTTGTGAATGTAATGATTTTTTAACGATTACCAGTGTACAGTGTATAGTACACAATTTGCAAAGCAAAAAGGTAAGGCAACTCTTTTATTTATTTTAAAATCCAACCATATCTAAATCTCTTTCCCATTCGTAGGCACACACTCAACATCCATTATACAAAAAGGTCTCAAACTGCTTTTGTTTTTCTTACTCCATTGCGTAATTAGATAAGCTAAGCTATGCATCAAGATCCAAGTGATGTTTGCTCATTTTTGTAATCAACAAGTGTGAACAAATCCATTATTGTGTATGCATTATATGATTAGCCCTGTACTTTATGAGTATTTATGTGGCATATTATTTATATGCTTTTGTAGAAAAATGAATAGAAATGACATGACACAGAAAAGCTATAAGCAAAGCAATAGTGTTTATATTATTTTTAGTGTGCCTATTGAACTATTTATTTTATTGTACTGTGATGATGTGATGGATAATGATTGTTTTGTGTGCCTTTGCCTATGACTTGGTTAATTTTTTCCTAACTACTGGCTGAACAGCTCTGTGTTTACCTTCAGTCTAAAAATGTAGATCTGCGTTTGCGCTACGAACTTTTACTTGTGACTTTTTTATTGAAATTACTTACATGCGCGCATGTTACGGAGAGCCTTGTCTCTTCTCTTGTAAGTTATAAAAATACATACATATGTGGCCCATTTTTTAAAGCTTAATTTTGTAAAGTTAAGGTAATGTGGCATATGTCAAGAATGTCGTGCATTTAGGCAAGCAAGCGTTGATAATTTTAACGAAGAAGCTGAAATTTTTTAAACAGAAAAATAGACATGACATCAATTTGATCTCATTTCAGTTCAGAGATATTTTTGCGCATTCAAAAAAGCGTGTCTGCTATAAATGCTATATTTACATTTTACAACAATACAAGGTGACGTCGACGTTGGTAAGCTGAGATGATGTGTGAGTCATGCATGCTTTTTTATGCCTCTGTTATTAAATGAGGATGCCATGCTAAAATTAGACATTTTAATTTCGAGAGGAAAAAAGACTAAAATTAAAAGAAGGAAAGTCAAAGTAAAAATAAAAAACTTGAAAAAAAAATTATAAAAAATTTCCATGCTAAATCCAGAATTTTTTCGGTGATTATTTTGAACAAAACCAACCTTCCAAGTTCGCCATGTAACAAGCGTTGCAAATCTCTGACTTTTTCGTACAGTCACCACATAGGGTCTTCATTAGAGAAGACAATAATTTTTTACTCTATACAAGTCAGTTACAGTTTACTCAGTAGCATTTCAGCGAACAGACCGAAATTTAAATGTTTTTACGGATCCAAATTTATAGAACACTGAACTATCTTGTTTGGGTTTTTACACAAAAAAAATAAATATTTTTCACTCTTCCACAAAATATTTCGGTCTTGCTTTCACTACACTTTACACAAAACTGAGACTGAATCTTCCGAAAAAATTGATACTACTTCTTTATTTCCTTAACACACAACTATAAACCTTGCTTTTTAACCCAAAACCATGAAATCAAAATCAGCAATTTTTATTGTAAAAAAATTACAGGTAAAATGAAGGCTAAAAAGATTTCCGAATTTTTAATGTGCATTTTCTTTGCCACACATCAACCTCGACTCTCTCTGGGTCTGGATGAAGGTCACAGGAAAAAATGTCGGAAGTAATAATACACAGCCGCTTTATTTGCAGAGAAGATGATATTTGTCTTCGTCTTCTCATCACAACCTAACTATGACTATTGTATTCATTCCCTCTTTCTCCTTTCATCTCTCACAAATTAAAATATACTTTGCTTCTTATTACACCGCACCGTCTCAAATTACAACTCGGTTGTAATTTCACTTTGTCTACATCTTTTTTTATTTCCCAATACACACACGCTACAAAAACCTTTTCGTGGTCACTTGTAATGCCAAACTTTTTATACTGATTGAGATTGTGACTATTGTGACTGCAATGGCTTTTCTTGGCTGGCAATGTAAATATATAATGTAGTGGGGGAAATGATTCCGATTTGCAGAGATTCGCTGATCTATCTCAGGGATTTTTTTGGTGCTCTGCTTCTATAAAATCTCTCACGACACGACTTTTGGCAGCCATCTCATGAGATATATTTTGCACACACAATGAATACACATCCAAGCACCACACAAATTTATATTTATGGAACCATCTACCTCAAATTTTAATCCCCCGAGTTGTATATCTATTTGTTAGAGTACATATATGACTTATTTGATTAGTCCTCGGTGACAAAATGCCGCCGCGGCATTTTTATCTCTATACACCTATTATAGCACCACTACCACCACCGCTTGCCTTGCTAATGTTGCCATTATCAAGGAAAAAATACTAATTTTCTCTAGCAAACGTCGCTCTTAATCCCCTTCAACATTTCCACCACCCGGTCGTCTAAACACTATTCTCTGATTCTGATCTCGCTCTAAACTCAGATTTAATTTTGTCGCTAAAACTATCGTTTTGTATACAAGATGAGAGCTTTATGCAAAACTCATTTCAGCCAGCAGCAGAATGGCAAAGAGAGAAATAAAACGCGAGATAAAAAATTCAAGGTGTATATTCCGATTACGACGACACGCTACAGTTCACTTTAATCTTGATCTCAGTTTCAGCATAAACACCAAAACATTTTAATGCAGAAAGTAAAAATGGAACTATGTGTTATATTTGCAATTCACATCAAAACTAAAAGCCATTAGTTTTTATCAAATTCACCAAATCTCCTTGTTTTTGAGCTGTTTGTGGCTTTTGCTTATTAATTGTAACTTTATTATATTGCATCTAATCTAGAAATTGTGTGTACAAGCTTATGTACGACATACACATACATAATATTAAGTGTGTGTGCTCATGAATTTCTGTGGTTAATATTTTGGTGTGTGCTGTACTTGTACTTTTGTACTGCCTCGTGTTTCTGTTTATGATGATGAAAAGAGAGACAAAGATGCAAATTAACTCTGCATTACTATTTTTTTGTGTATAAAATAGGCTGACGTGGTTACATTTCCATTGTAGATATCTTCTTGAAAATCGCCAAAATGCAAGGGTGGTGGCGTAGGTACAGGGCTATAAGGAAAATGTTATAAAAAATATATATAGCCTAAATTCAAAGCTAGCAGAAAGAAACGTCAACTCAACAGTACACTGCTCTATTTGTAATAAGCGTCCGTCCGTGTCTTTTTAGTGGATCTGTGTGATGGTCTGGTCTACTCTTTTAATTTGGCGATGATGATCATGATATGATAACATGCACAATAACAGATCGTATATCTCCGCGCTCTTTTTATGTTTTTAGGTAGTCCATATTTTCCTCAAATCTCAAGAGTGAGAAAGAGAGAGAGAGGAAAGGAAACGACATACTTTATAATAAAATTTATACCTACGATGTTCGCGCATACATGTGCGCTTTTTGTGAACGAGCGAGTTTGTACTATTTTCTTCTTAATTTATGACAATCATATTTTTATACTTGTAGCCAGTTGCCAAATGAAGATCTACTTTTTGGCTGATGGGATGATGACTGCCTACTATTTTTATATTTTTTTACTGCAGCTGTCCCTCTGCTGCAAAAATGTTGCAGAGAGAGAGCGGATATGCATATAAAATTATTTGGTCCTTGCTTCGTTTTTCTAGAGATGCTCATATAAAGAAGACTACCTATATGTTTTTCAATTATGCAAATTTTTCTTATAAAAAAATCTTTTACAAAGCAAGAAGAAATTATAGAGGAAGGAAATACTAAGATATATAAAATATATGTATATAGCAGATATGCACATGACTATGACATGTGTTTGTCCCTCACTCCCTCTCCGTCGTCATCATGTACCTTTTCAAGATAATCTTGACAAAAATTGTTGGCGCATTTTCTACTATTTTACAGCAGCAGCGGCATGCTTGGATGCTAGACCTAAATAAACTTTAGATGCAAAAAAAATAATTGAACATGCTTTTGGTGTTCTTGCGTTTTGTTTGTTGGTGGCATAATTTTTTGGTAGGGGGGTATTGAATTTCTGTAAACAATTCTGAATTTGTTGAAGGGTTACAGTAGTACAGTGTGTCCTATTTACTACGCATCTTTCAACGTCGTCGCCACGCTCGGAGTGAGTGTCATTTTGGTGATGATATGATAGTGCGCTTTGCATATTAGATATTTTTACCAGTTTTTTCTTCTACGAACACAAATGCTTCTATGATTTTTTTAAAAATCAATCAACAGGACATGGCTACTTTATACTTAAGATCTCCTTTTTCGTCGATCATATCCCAAAAATGTGGATTGTTTCTTAAGAAGTACATATACGGCAATATTGCAATGATTATTACTATTTTCTATTTCACTTTTTAATTTGCAGATCATGTAAAAATTGTTATTTTTTGCGAACAAACTGCAACATTGCAAATAAAAGAAGTGCATAAGAAAAAATAAACAAACAAGCAGAGAAGATAAATATGTCACAAGTACTGTCAAAACCATAAGTTGAGTGCATATGGAGACGCAAGCATCTTTCTCTTGTCTCTCATTTTATTTCGGCTCTTTACATTGCTGCAATGCAAAGGTTTGGGGTAGATTGAGACAAAAGTCATAAAGAGCCTTGCGCTTCCATATGCGCTCTTGTTATGCTGTTGAGAGTAAATAGGCGTGAAGATATTATATGACTTTTCAAGCGAAAAAGAATTTTTTGGCAAAAGGGTTAATAACGCGCCATGCTACGACTGTCGCTACTTCTACTCTTTTGATGATGTGTCTTATGGTAATCAACACCAACACAAAAAAATAAATTCAAGCACTTGTCTGACGATCAAGTCAAGTTGATGTTGAGACAGTGAGAAAAAGTTCATACTCATTTAGGCAAGGGTTACATAATAATATTGTAGGCATGTGTCTCTATGAACCATGCTATGTATACATATTTTTTTAGGGATTATGTATTTTTTATGGTTCGGATTATAGGGATAATATCAGACCTACATAATAGACTAGAACAACTCAGATTTTACTGAAGCTTGTTTGTGCTGCTGACTCTGTACTTTATATCCTTAGCGATACTATTTTGTCCAATATTTACCTGAAATTTGGGACAATAACGTGATCGCCTCAGATATTTTATAATTCGGATTCCTAGAAATAACTGCAAAAATCCATCACTATTGCGACATAGTACAGAGTTGGTTGATTTTTTTGGCTTCATTTTTTAACATGGGGATATACACGCATTTCGGCTCTTCCTATATTATTAGTGTAACTCTATTGGGATAATTATAGATAAGCTTTGTAAAAATAGAGTACCGAGAATGCTTTTAAAAAGAGTCCAATAGTCCGCAATGAGTTTAATGAGCTTTTCGATTGAAAGTAGGAAGTAGTGCCGCTGCCGCCATCACTCCAACTTTTGTGGATCTAGATTCCTCTTCTTCCACCACTCCACAAACCAAACCACTTTTAGAACAAAAAGCACTTTTGATAATACAAACGAAACAAAACAAATTGTACAGAGAAGACAGTAACATCCGGAAACGCTGAAAGTCACCACTGTTCTGTCTTCTTCGTTGGAAGAGAACATTCTAAAAAGGAAAATTGCATTTAGAAAAAAAATATTATTTTTTTTTTCGTCTAACTGATTTACTTTAAGACTAGAACCAAAAATGATGATGATGTTATGGACTATGGAGTGTATTTATTTATTTATCATTCCGAACGTCACGTCGTATGTCATGTCACACAAACACAACTAAACAAATAAAGAGAAATTAATATTTTCCTCTCGTCTCCTTTTTGACGAAACGCAAATATGGGGGAGAGAAGGTCAATGCTGATGATGCTACTTTACTGTACTATATTATTGCAAGCATGTGTTGGCATGCTTGCGATGAGATATACAGTTTTTCCTTATGTCTTTTTAGGTGAAGATGATTGGTACTAGAAGGTAATACACAGCACATGATATATAGGCACACGACAAAAAAAGATATGTGAAAAGATATGTGTCGTTTTGTATACGGGAGGATAATGATGAGCAATAAACATTTTACTGATTTTGGTGTTGTTGGTAAAATAATATTTCATGTCATCTTCTTCACTTTGTACTTATACGTATTCCAGAAGCAGGATAAATGAGAGAGATAAAATGGGCACTTAAAAAATTAACATTTTATTATGAAATGACCTTCATGCTAGAAATGTGTAAGTGAGGTGACTTTTAAAGAGATTGCCGATGATACAACTGTTAAAAAAAGTATTGAATGAGAAAAAGTTAAAGATACAAACAAAACTATTAAATCATCATAATCATGAATGAATAATGAATGAAATGATCAGCATCCTAGAAAATTGGTCTGTACGTTTTTGTATATCGATTCAATATTGGCTACTTTTCAGCAAAGCTCAATTGAAAGTGTAAATAAAATCCAAATTCTCGACCAGACCAGAGAAAGTGTTAATATGTAAGATAAACAGAAAACGAGAGAATCAGGTCATTAAACAAAATTAAAATAGCAGAAGCGTGTATATTCCTGAGAGAATCTCAAGGATGTCTATTTTGCTTCCAAGTTTTGCAAGGAGTCTACGTGCGTGTGTATCTCTGGTCATTATTACGCTATGTCTGGTTTTGTCACTGTCAAAATGGGCTATTTCTGTTCAGCAGATAGCTTGTTAAGTGATAAAATTTGTCTACATGTCTGAATCATGTCTTATCATGTGATAACCACAAGAAAGAAAGTAGTATTTTCAAAGCAAATAAATTTTCATAAAAAAATTCAACCCTGGACAAGTCCAGTGGGACGTTTGCTCGTTCCAATTTTATTGCACATTTCATTTTCATGGTTATTTTTACGATTACGATACGATAGTTCCAAACTACGTATCATGTCATGTCACATATGAAGCAGTTAGCTAAAATAATTAGACTGCCCATTTTATGTTTTGTAAGCAGGAGGGCGAAGAAGCTCGTTAATTTCGTAAAGCCATAAAAGCATGCTGTTTGAACGAATGGACAGTAAAAACGGGTAAAAATATATAAACACAGCCATAGTCGTAACCAATGTAATCGTCAAAATCATGACTCATTCCATTTTTTATGCGTACTTATCGTTTGTACTCATTTGTTGGATTTTGTACAATATTTTGTTGATCATGCACACATGCAGCAAGAAATACAAAAGTGCTTTACTAATTATATAATACTCATGTTACAAATATTCTACGGAATGAATAGGCAATTTCATCAAATTCTGATTGATGAATGATAATGACTCATTCTCACAAACACTTCATTGTTTTTGCTGCTATACACACAAGATTACCTACATGATTATGAGTTCATGCAGGATGGACACAGTAGGATATCCACCTGCTCTGGAGAAGCAAACAATCAAAATGTTAACCTTTGTAACAGAAACATATATACCATAAGTCGAATACCAGTTTAATGTATTGTTTTAAGGATTTTAGCTAATCAGCTAGTAACCGACTACGCACACATAGAATTCGTTTTTATAGTATTGTGAGCATACTATCAAACTATGAAAATACTTACCTGTAGTAGATTAGTAGATCTCATTTTTTTACTCATGATTGTGACGGATAATGAATGACTATTATGAGTGATGAGCCATTCAATAAACAAACCACCAACAGGGCTTTACATAACATTTTAATCGTGATTGTTTGCGTGTTGTGTGGCTTGAGTTAGCTTTTTTACGTTGGTTTAGCCAAGTCAGGGATCATTTTTATATAGTGCAGCATGCACATAGAGTGGAGTGTATACTGTATGTATTTTTATTTTCTGATCACCAAGGCATTGAAATAAAATGTTTCAAGTTGTTTAGCTATATTCATGCAGTATCATCATAATCGAAGAATCAGAAGTGCTGTACCGAATAGATATAAAATGTGAGTGTGAGACTAAACCTATTACACTGTTTATTGCTGTTGACTTGCCTTAAGAAGAAGAATCAAGGTTGATTCGATGATTTTTTGGGCTTGCCAGTTAGCCACGTGCGAATGTGAACGCTGCAACCATAACACACAGTGAATATACTGTTTTGATAGAAATACAAAGTAGACAACGTAACGGCATACGCACAGCGATTGTTGTGAATAGTATAATACATACTTATCATTTTAAAAGTGTATTTCAAAGGAGGAGTGGTGTCATGTCGCGAGTAGAAAATATTTCGCTTTAATCATTTTCAATTTAATAGCCAGTCATAAAGATAATTGTATTTTTTTAGTAAGTTTATTATGTGAAAATTGGTTAATTAAAATTGCAATTTTAAATTTACAAGAATATTTTTGCAGCTAAGTAGTTTTAAAGTTCAAGGAATCGACCGCAGGAATTAACCATAAAAAGCAACAAGTTTTTGCATAAAGTCATTACAATTTTGGTGCATACATACACACTTATTTAGGTATTAAGTGGGAATATTCAATAATTTAAAAAAAACTGTGGTTTGAATTTGCTCACTCGGGGCATGGCTAGTGGTTTTACGTTGCGACCAATTACTTAGTCTCAGCTTTTTTGAATGAATGAAATCAATACAAACCTTACCAGCTTCCATCTCATGTAGCGACTTGTGAATGTCCATGTTTTCAAGCCGAACCTTTCTCGTGTCGTGTCAAATAAACCGCAAGTAAAGCAGTGTAAGCGTTTTTTGCGCTCCCGGTGACCTATTTCTTGTAAGCCCGCTATGTTCCTAACGTTTGCATGTTTATATTATATAAATTATATGAAAGTGTACACTTACATTTCCTTTCCGAGTCTAGTCTGCAGATCATTTTCGTTGTACGCAACGCAGGGTTTGTAATTGAAACGGAGTATGTTTTACAGTAGTGTATAAAAACATGGCCCACTGAATTTATTAGAGCAATTATGTCAGAATTTACTTATCTATATAGAACTCGTGAACTACTTTTTCATGATGATATACAACATCTAACCAAATCAAACCACACACATGAAAATAAATTTTTTTGGAAAGAAAGTTTCCACACTGATTTTGATTATTGTGAGCGAATATAATATACCATAAGATAAGCTGTAAAACTGCTAGAAGAAATGTTAATGGCTTATGGCCGTCATAAAAGAGTGAACGAATAACAAGGAACATGCGTGCGTGCTCATCTTCTTCACCCAAATATAGTTCAGGAGGACGTCAATTCGTTTTTGCTGCTCTATATTTTATACATATTATTATATGTCATATGTGTATATTAAAGATAACATAAAATGTAGCTCTCTCATGATCACATATGCATTTCCTTTCTGTTACAGATAGCATCCGGCTATGCCTCTCTCTCGCTGTTGCTTCTGCGTGTGATCAGGAAACGCTTCCTAACTTCCACCCAAAGTCGAATCTGAACAATATAAGTAAAAACACACAGAAGATCCATTCATAGCTTGTGCATTTGCACTGAAGCAAATTTTTAAGGAGAATGTTGAATGTAAATGCAAGCTGAGTGGTCAAAGTGGCATTAATAACACAGTACCGAAAAACATAGCACAACACACTAAAAGTGAAAATAACAAGTGACAGTAGAGGAATTCCCCAACTTTGTGCAAGTAGTTCAGTGTTTCGGATTGAGCCAAAAGTATAAGAAAGTAAAAGTGCAAAGCTTCAGCAAAAAAATCAGACAAAGTTGTAGTTGTTTGCTTTTCAATTCAAAAAAGTGAAAAATTGGAGAGAATTTTTAAATGTTTGTTTAGATCAAGTTGGGTTGTGACTTGTGACTTCACTTTGTGAATTTAAAGTGTTGAGTAAAATTGTTGGTGCCATAAAAAACAAGTAATTTTTTTTCAAGATGTCGCATACAGTTACTGTGACCCGTACGACGACTACGTCTACTACACAAGCAGTGCTGCTAAATGTTGGATACCTGAAAACATTGCCTGGAATTTTAAAAGTTGTTCATGTTGTAAGTTTCATTGTAAACTTTTAAATGATATGTTGTTATCGAAGTTTTGTTAGCATTTACATTACAATGCAAGTTAACAAATACAGATATGTGCACTCAATTGAACTATTATCATGCAAAAATTGGAAGTATGAAAATGAAAGGGTTATATTGCCAGTTTAGCTTTTTGTCTACTTTTACCTACAAGACAAGCGTGTTTAATTTTCTGTGCTCCAAATTTTCTCTCAAACGACTGACGAGATGACAAATCAGGGTAATTATATTTCGAAAGAGGGACACAGGGATGGGATTGGTATTGGTGTATGCTCAAGCGTAACAGTGTAAATACGAATAAATCAGTCAATAAAATGAGTCCACTACTTCCTCTTATCATGTTTGTGTACATGTTCATAAAGATGATATTTATATTTTAAAAGAAATAAACGAATGGTTTAGCATTTTTTAGTTGAACGCGCTCGTTTGTAAATGAACAAGAACGTATTCACATTTCCATGTGTATGGTTCTATAGGATGTATAGATGGAAACTCGCCAGCTACAAAATCATCATCACATCATCATTTCCAATTTCGCATGTGTTTTTTTACATTTGAAATCAGAAGTTAAAAACAAGAGCTGGTTTTTCCTTTAAGCCTCATTTCTCGAAAATGAAAAGTAAATAGACGTCTGTATTAATACAAGATAGTGTAAAATGAGTGGGTGGAGAGGTTGGTTGACTTTTTTTCTGTAATGTTATGCGTGCATGGACACAAAGGAAAACTACTCGAACAACAGACTAGACACAAAATGCGCAACATGTAATTATAGTTTAGTAGAAATAATAAGATTTTTTTAGAAAGCTTTGTTCCAACATTGGAATTCTGTGGAATTTTTTAAGTATTTAGAATTTCCGCTGACAACTTGTGTAAGAACATTGCACTTTAATGAGAGAGAACACGATAATGATGGTATTTTACTTGGTATATAATGAACAATGAGGAAGTAAACTGTCATCAAGATTCTCAGATGTTACATTACATGAAATAGACATGCAAACACAAAAAATTCCTTTGTTTCACTTTTCTAGGGCAAGAACTGACCCATAAATGTCATTTTCATTTGCTTCCAATAAATCAACAGTGCTTAAAAGATTAATCATATGCAAAATATCTGTCATGGGCATGTGTGCATTGCTCCGAATATCACAAACGAGCATTTATGGAATTCCGTTAAGATATGATAGGAGTACAAAACGTTATTTGCTAAATTAGTATATGTACATCTTAAAATATTTATTTAATTTCCTTCCGTTTTTTAATAGATTTTGGGAATAGTCACCGTAGCCCTTTTGGGTCACTATATTTCATACCACAAAAACCAATATGCGTACAGGACGGGGCCAAACTACCCACATGTTGTAGACCATGCCATTTTTATACCTGAGCTGTTTTTCTTGTTAATTGCCACAACATGTCTAATCACATCAACTCTCATACTCTTCTCCTGTCTCATAAGCATCGCAACTGCAACAATAATGCCGAAAACGGTCTTGGTAAGTTAAATAAAAACAAGTACTTGAAAATAAACGCATCTAACTGGCCATTGTGATTTACTCACGTTTCTTATGAACTCCGAATATCGAAGAAATTATGAACAAAAGCCATTCTAAAAATTGGTAACTTGAATCAAAACCTCCACATTTGAAAATTCAATTTAGCCTCTTTTGTCATCTCCATTGCCATTCTGAGCTTAGTTTTCATCCACGAATTCTACTACTAAACACTAAGTATCAACCTGTCCGTTATATTAACCAAACATTACTGGGGAGAATTATTACAGGCGCTAAATGTCCAAAAACATTTATATCATCCTAAAAAATGCCACATTATTTTTAATGGTAAAAAATTTCTAGGAGGTCATCTACCACCTTGTTGCAGCCGTTTTGCTGATTATTTCAGCAGTTATTTATCTGATTGATATTGAAGGAGAGTTTAAAAACATCAGAGCTATCAACCGACAAACGTACAGTGGTCGATTGGCAGCTGCTGTAAGCATTCATTTTTTTAAATAAATTTTTGGTGCTTTTTATTTTTTTATTTTTGGGGATTGACTTTAATGGCTTGACTGACTGATTGCTCATTATGTTACTCACCAAAAAATACAAAACTGATTTGTTATTGGGATTGGATACGGGCTTTTTAAATTGATTTGAAAGGAAATGGTATTATTTTTACCACTAACCTTTCTCCTTTTTGTTGGGTCGTTGCACCATTTGCGTTGTGTTATTGAGAAAAATAATTTCTGGGGGAGTGATGGTGCACCCCCTGAACTAGCTTTTGGGGCTAAAATTTTCACTGCGGTGAGTTTGAACTTAATATTAATTTGATGACATTTTAAAAATCAATGTAAGGTTTCTTGTTTGTGGTGTACTTGTGCAAGTTGCATTGCAAACGTAGTTTGCTATTTCAATGCTTTAATTATGTTTATAGGAAGATGGTGAGTAGTTCTCTTAATATCGACATAAATTGCGAATATTGCGATGTAAATGTGAAATTTAACTGCTATAATAGTGTGTTGTACGCTAAACAATTGAGTATGTTAATAACAAAGTTAAGCTAATTTTGTTCCTATAAATGTTCATTTTGACAGGTACTTGGAATCGTCAATTCAATCTTCTACGGCATAGCAGTTTTCTTCGCAAACCGCCATTACAGATCTGGATAAAGAGTCTTCATGATAATGACATGACAAGGAATGAAACTGGAACTCTACTTATTTTTTAATCTAAAATAAGCATATTGTTAAATATTTATTTTGTCGTTTGCAATTCTAAATATATATTGTGTATTACTAGCCAAATGCTAAAAAAAACCAAGATGAAATTTTCAGCTTTTAATTTTTGTCATATCGCCAAACGGTGAATTAATTTTAGCGTGCAAATTTTTTCATTTAAATTTTTGCCAAAGTTCAACAAAACGCCATTGCAATGTTCGAAAAAAGTGTTCATTAGTGAAAACAACAGTCAAAAGTGACCTATCGAATTTGGAAAACAATCATTGTCATTTCTAAAATATCTTGTTATTAAATTAATTAAATATGTATGTAATCTGTCACGAATTACTAATTAAAACAACTTATGTATGGGTACATATGTATTGTATTAAGTAATTTACTTGCATTTACTGAATAAATGATGCAGCTACTACAGATAAAGCATGTATGTATAATGCGTAATGAATGTATAATGTAATATTTAAACAGATGTCACAAGCTTTTCATGCAATGTTTATAAATCAATCGTCCAGCGAAGGTACTTAACAAAGATTACAGTAGTCTTTCAATAAAAAATGCTACCAAGCTTTATAAAAAAATCACGCGTACTTAATAGTGTAGGAATTCGTGTACACGAAAGGGGAATATGTTTATGGTTTGTTTTCGCGGCAAAACGATCTGATTTTGCGTGTTTTGTTTTGTTTACAAGGATTTTTTTTCCTATTTGTTTTGTGTTCTGTTGTAAACGATTTTATTTTTGTGTAAACACGTTTTTGGCCAGTGACTTGAATATTTTTTGGAATTAATTATG
>JAQFZG010000433.1:0-33445 GCA_034695465.1 Entomobrya nicoleti
TACTCCCCCAAAGCTCCAACCCAGCAAGTTGTATGGCCCATGAGCCTGGATTTTCCTCAGATATTTAATATACTGTGGCGCCAGCTCTTCAAATGAAGTATCAAGAGGACTTTTGTCAAGATAGTAATTATTGAAGATAATTAGATTAAATTGTTTCTTCAAATGAGGCACCAAATTGTTAAAATAGCTTTCCGCACCTCCTTCCCCTGGAGGAAGGATAAAAAGAGTAGAATTCAAGCCCTTTTCTGATGGGAACTCATAATAGGCTTCATAGTCTTTTCCAAATGGCATTGGTTCTTCACCTTCCTCAACCTCCAAATTATTACAAATCTCTTCCACTGTTCGTTGTAACGTTTGAACAAACTCCTGACCCACTTCCGGTTTAAGGCTAATATCAATCGAAAATCGTAATCGACCATTGTCACAAACAGCAGTTATATCAATAATTGAATCACTTGTACTCTTTTCCTTTTTGGAACCACATCTTAGCCCTAACCCCAAATCACAGAGATCCCAAGTCCCCTCCTTTATGTTGTTTGTTCCGCCAAACGACCCCAAATAATTGAAAGTGACACAAGGCATCGAGGGTTCAACATACCCAAAAATTGTACCATAGCCAACACCCTTATTTGGAATCGATCTTAGCGACGCCCTGATCTTCTTTATGTTGTATTGAAAGTCACAATTTATATCCGTTTCAAGCTCGATCGGATACATTGTTGTAAACCAGCCAATGGTATTACAAAGCTGGCTCTCTTGCCGTCCATGACCCTCAAGAGTAATATAATTTGTGGAACTTTTTGTCAATTTTTCCAATGCGTATGCCACCCCAGTCAATAGATAATCTTGAATGGAGGTTTCCTTAGTGCTTCTCTGGACACCATCAAGTAATCGTTTGGTTGTTAATGAATCCAAATCAAAGTTAAAGTTAATTTGCTTATCTGTCCCTGTCCCACTTTCCCCAATGACCTTCGCATTATATGAAGTTATTTTCTTGACGATATTTTTCCAGTATGGCCTTTCGTTCAAAAACTGGTTATTTCGAAGAAGCAAGGAAAATTCCTTGTAGCTCATTCCCTTCTCCCCCAAATTATTACGACCTTCGTACAAAGTATGCAGGTCATCTTTAATTATCCTCCAGCTCACAGTGTCAACAATGAGATGATGGATTGTCCACCATAATTTAAATTTGTTGTTGAGCTTATCCTCCAGATATATCACAGCGTATAAGGGACCATTCTGGATGTCCAGGGAGGATGACCACTTATCAAGCTCACATTCAATTTCGGCTTGATCCAGTTGAGATATGTCAAATTGGTGAAAGTTAACTTGCATGTTAGTTTCATCATCGTCATCATATTGATATTGCTGAATACGCCCCTGTGAGTCGAACTGGAACCTCAGCCGAAAAGCGTCATGGTGATTGACCAAAATTTGGAGAGATTTCTTCAATCTTTGGATGTCCAGTGGCGGCACAGAAATACCAAAGGATTGATTAAAGTGGTGAAACGTATTGATATTACATTTTCCAAAGAACCATTCTTGAATAGGAAGCAATGGAACAATGCCAGATTGTCTGATTATAGCAGAATGTCCATTGATAAGTTTGTTGGAATCATTAACAATTTTTGAGACAGTACATCCACATAAATTTTCAGCCAACTTTCGAACAGTTCTGTACTCAAAAATCTGCTTTACATTGCTTTTTACCCCAAGTTGACTCTGAATTTTCCCCACAATCAAAAGCGATGATATGCTGTCACCACCAATCCTAAAGAAGTCATCATTTACCCCAAATTCATTCTCTGGAATGCCCAGCACACAACTAAATATTTTACAGAATGTCTTTTCAGTCTGATTTCTTGGTTTCATTTTCGGAACAGTAAATGAACAGCAATACTCTTCTCTGTAAAACTTCCTCAATTCTGTCACATCCAGCTTGCCATTCCTGGTAACAGGAAGTGACTCTTCTTTGTACTGGATTAGTACCGGTATCATGTGCTGGGGAAGTACCCTTTCCAAAAACAAATCTAGGTCATCTACATCTGATTTAATTGTGAATACGCCCACTAGTTTATTATCCTCACAAAACACAACACATTGCTTCAGGCCATCATGCTTCATTAGCGCACATTCAATTTCCCCAAGTTCCACCCTAAACCCCCGAATCTTAATTTGGTTATCATTTCTTCTCAAATACTCCAATTCGCCAGATGAGGTCAAACGAACAAGGTCACCTGTCTTATACAACACTGAATTATTTTTGCAGTGGTCATCTGAAGAAGAATATGGATTCTGAACAAAATGTTTCCTTTTCATTTCCTCTCTATTTAGATAACCTTGTGAAACACATGTCCCCGATAAATACAGCTCCGCCACTGCTCCCATCGGTAAATGCCGAAGATAGCTGTCCAACAAATGATATTCCGTATTGGGGAAAAACTCTCCCAATGAGTTTTTGTAAGAATCGTTTTCCCCAAAAATGGATATTGAATTGTATACAGTTGTTTCCGTCACCCCATAAGCATTGATAAGCCTTCCACTGAAACCGGAAGAGCGGATTTTATTAAAGTGAGCCTTGGTAAACATTTCTCCAGCAACGGTAACCGTCTTCAGGTGGGTCAGGCGGGACAAGTTGAATGCAGTAATTACACTTGGCGTACCGCTCAGATAGGTCAACTTTTGTTGATTGAGGTAATTGTAAAGCTGGTCATTAATGATAAGATCATTTTCAGGAATTATGAGCTTGCCACAGTTGAAAATGGACAAGATAAGCTGTTCAATTGAAAAGTCAAAGACAATATTGGAAAGCAAGAGAACTGACAGGGACTTAGGGTGATGGCGGAGTAACGACGAGCGGAATGAGAGAACATTTTTATGAGTTATCATAACACCTTTGGGGACACCTGTGCTTCCGGAAGTGTAAATTATGTAGCATAGGTCATTCTCATGAACACTTTGGTTGAAATCCACATCCGGTTCTTTCTTTCCGTTCAATTTTGTTGGCTTAAAAGTGTTGCGATTGATGACCACAACTTTAATCTTTGTCTCATTTTGCCCCAAAATTCGTGTCAAGCGAGATTCATTGGCTTGGTCGCAAAAAATTACTTTTGTATTTGTATCCTTCAAAATGAAATGGATTCTTTGGTTCGGATAAGCTGGGTCAATTGGTGCGTAAGCTGCACCCACCTTCCAAACTCCAAGGATTGTTGTAATCATCAAGTCGCTTTTATCCATGAACAGTGCAAATATTCTGGAACTACTCTTCTCTTTGATGTCGCTCTGGATTAGAATATTTTTCGCTACTTGGTTTGCTCCAGAGTTCAATTCATCGTAAGTGACTTGTCTGTCCCTAAAAACCAGCGCCACCTCTCCCCCACATTGTTGCACATTTTTCGCGAAAACTTGAGGAAGCGTTGAACAATCAACATTGTCATTGGAACATATTTGGTGCTCCAACTTGACACTCTGCAGTGATTCCTTCCTGCTCTTGGCAACCAAGTCAAGTTCTTGGAGTCTTTTCTCATGGTTTTCTGGTTGGATGAACGTTTCCAAATTATGAACAAAGCTGTTTAAATATCCTTGAACAGTAACTTCACTAAATAATGTTTTGGCATAAGTGAAATTGATCATCAGCCCATCCATTTTTTCCGTAATTGTCACAGATAAGTCATACTTTGCAGTGGTGTCTTTTCCAAGTGTGATACTTCTTTGTTCATCATCCACCAACTCAAATGGGGCATCTTGATCCTGTTTCACTGGTCCAGCCAAAGGATTAAAATTGAGCATAACTTGAACAAGGGGATGTCTTGAAAGATCTTTAGCTATTTTCAATAGCTTCACTAGTTTTTCAAAAGGCATGTCTTGATTCACCTGCGACATAACCAATTGATCTCCCACGGATTCCAAAAATTCCCCCAGAGTTAAATCCTGCTGTACAGAGAAGCTTAATGGTATGATATTTATAAAGAAGCCAATCACATTTTCAAATTCGGATCGTATCCGGTTTGAAATGGGTGCCCCAATCAATACATCTTCTTGTCCAGAATATGTGCTCATTGTTAGAGAAAAAGCTGACGCCAGCACAGTAAATAAACTTGTTTTCATTGATTTCGCAAACATTTTTAAAGCTAAGGTCATCTCCGGATTTACGTGATGAAAGAGTTCTCTGCCTAAATAGCAGAACTTGGAAGGTCTTTCATAATCTGTTGGAAGAGACAACTGGTCACAATTTGATAACCTGTTGAGCCAGTATGTGCTTAGCTTATCGAGGTTGGCTGAATTTAAAATATTTCTTTGCAGCAGGGAGAATTCCTTGTAATGGTAGGCCAGCTTTGGAAGTTGGTTGGTGTCACCACCTTGACCATCTTGAAGAAAATTATAGAAGGATAACCAATCCCTTTGAAATATTGCCATCGACCATCCATCAAAACAGGTGTGATGAAACACAACACTGATAAAGGTGTCTCTTGAAGATTGTATGCATGTTACCCTGATGGGCAGCTCTTGGTCCAGCTTGAAAACATGGTTTTCAAATAGGTCGAGTATTTCCATGGTGTCGCCCGTTATCTGGATGAAATGGGGCCATAGTGCTTCAAATTCTTCATCTGAACAAATTTTTTGTCTGTGATTGTCTCCCAGCTTGACTGAAAGCGTCCTCAACGCTTCATGCCTTTTTGCAACAAGTTTCAGAGAATCCATTAATATGCTTATCTGAGCATCCATTTTTAATTTGAAAAGGAAAGGAACATTAAATGCACTCGTTCCACCCTCCATCTCATCAATAAACAAAAGTCTTTCTTGAGCCAGTGACATCGCGGCAAATGGACCCTCAATTTTTTGGATTTCCACTTGACTATGGTAATCACTTTCACTGATAAGCTGACCCAAGCTTTTCAAAGTCTTACGGAGAAAAACTTGCGGAATTGTGATAACCTTCCCGAATGATTTGTTAATCATAAAAGTCATACTTGTCACCAGTAAGGAGTCCCCTCCCAAACTAAAGAAATCATCGTGAAGCCCTATCTGATCTATGGGGATTTTCAGCAAGTCAGACCATATAAATCGCAACTTAATTTCAATCTCGTTCAACTGTTCATTCTTGTCAATAACGCCAGTATCTTGTGCACTGATAAATTTCACCTTAGGCAATTTATTTGTATCACATTTCCCATTAATGGTTACCGGAATACTGGTCACCTGTACCAGTCTATTTGGTATCATAAAACTGGGCAGTTTTTGGAGAAGAAAGTTTCGCAAAGTTCGCTCATCTATTTTACAATTTGAAACGAAATATCCAACGAGGAACGATGATGAAGCATCATCGGTGGTACTATCAAGGTCACGATTTTGGGCGACCACTACAGCTTGATTGATCCGAGGATATGATAAAATATTGGATTCAATCTCACTCAACTCAATTCTCAAGCCACGAACCTTCACCTGGAAATCATTTCTTCCCAAACACTCCACCTCCCCATTTGGTAGAAACCTTGCCAAATCCCCTGTTTTATACAGCCTCAAATTTCGCCCTTCCTTCAGATCCCCTTCAGTAGCAAATGGGTTCTCGACGAATGACTTTTGCGTCAAATCCTCCCTATTTAAGTAGCCCCTTCCTACCCCAATTCCTCCCAGATATAGCTCCCCAACTGCCCCAACTGGAACCCTATTCCCATACTCGTTACTCAAAATGTAACAAGCTGAATTGCTTATCTGATGGCCAATGCTCTTATCGATCCTTAATTCTCCTGGAGTGTACAGTCTCTTATGTGTTGTTATACTTGTTTCAGTTGGGCCATATCCATTGATTATTAGACCGGAAGGGAATGTTGCCCTTATCTTGTTAAAATAAGATGGAGTGAAGTCTTCCCCCACGGCATCTATCCTTATAATACTTGAAAGGTTGTCGTATTCATAAAGGGATAGCACGGAAGGTGTACCTGATAAGTAGGTCACTTGGTTATCTTGAATGTATTTGTATAGTCTTTGCTTATCTGTACGCATGTCATCATTTAGGACAACTAATGTTTGTCCGGAAAGCAAAGCATCAGTCATTTGCTCAACAAAGTGGTCAAATACAAAGTTGGAGAAGGAGAGAAACACTTCCGGTTTAGATGTGGGAGAGGATGCCTTCAGGTCAAAGAGGGAAGATAAGGACTCGTGTAGATTTACAACGCCAAGGTGCTCAGTCATCACTCCTTTTGGCTTGCCAGTGGTACCGGAAGTGTAGATCACGTATGCGAGATCCCTACTGGTTGACATGCTTGGTAAATTGGTGTCATTATGTTTGAATAACAAGTTGTTTTCAATGACCTTATCAATATTGACTATTTTGATAGAGGTTAAGTCTTGGTCGTTCAAAATGATATCACCAAGTCGTTCCATATTGATGTCGTTTACAATAGCTAATTTAGCTTGGGTGTCTTGCAAAATAAACTGAATCCTTTCATTTGGGTAACCCGGGTCAATTGGGACAAAAGCTGTTCCAGCCTTCCAAACTCCAAAAATTGTTAAGATAAGCAAGTCGTTCTTTTCCAGAAATAGTGCGATTTTGTCATCAGGTTTTATTGTTGTCAAAGATCTTAGATAACAAGCAAGTTGATTAGTCCTCCTGTTTAGCTTATCATAAAACCATTTTCTATCTTCATAGACAAGTGCAGTTTTAGTTGGATTTGATAAGGCACAAGTTTCAAATACTTGATGAAGTGTCTTATCATTTGGAAATGGCTTTTTCGTCTGATTCCATCCATCCATCATAGAAAGCTGTCTGGGAAGCACGAGTTCCATATTTTTAACACTTTTCTCCGAATCTTTTACAATTTGCACAAGAAAATACTCCAAAAGCTTTAAAACATCTTGGATAACATGATCCTCGAAAAGCTCCCCTGCGTAGCACAAAGTAAACTTTAAAATCCCCTGTTCCTCTCTCGCTATCACCGCCAAAGGATAGTCAAGCTTTTCATAATCCCCCACCATCTTTATTCCCAGGAAGGATCCCATATCCATTTCCGGTTCCAGAACAAAGAGACTATCAAATAAGCTATGCTTCAATTCCCCATTTCTACCACCGCATCCCAACCGCCCTAACTCCACAGTGCTTTTGGAGTTCATTGCGTTGACCTTCATTTGAATTTCTTGAATGGCTTGCCAAATTCGTAGGCTATTTTGTCCCTCTACCTTGTGATCTACAACAAGGGGCAAGGTATTTATGAAGAGCCCCACCGAATCTTCGATCCCGTCCACCGGAATATTTCGCCCGGACACCGTAGTCCCCACAACAGTATGGCTGCCACCTCCATAAGTATGCAATACCTTATGCCATGCAAATTGCAAAATTGAGTGAAGGGTTACCCCAAAACGGGCACCAAATTCCTGAAGCTCTTTCAGTAAATCTGTTTTGATCTTCTGAGTAAGCTGCTTTTGTTCCTTAATCCGGTCATAGTTGCTCAGCTGAACTTTATATTTAACTTCCGGTTTAAGTAATCCGGAAAGATTTACTCTGTGCTCCACCTTCTCCACCTCGTTAATCCAGTAATCCAAGTGATCAGTGCGATGGTCCTCGAAATACATTTGGGCATGGAAATATGCCAAGTCTGGCACTGGATTGATTTCTTCTTTCTCCAGGAGACGCTTGTAAGTGGCGTGAACCCAACCAAACAATTTTGGTAAACTCCAACCATCCATGATGATATGATGATAACTGAATATCATGGAATGATCCACATCGCTTTTCTTCACTAGATAAATTCTGAAGAGATGACCTTCCTCCAAATTATAGCGCTTTGTCCTATCCGAATGGATAAGTATATCAATTTCATTTTTCTTATCGGACACATTCAAGTTGGAGACATCTAGAAAGTTCCAATCAAAGTTGAAAGAGGACAATGATGCCTGATCAAGTCTGGTGATAACCTGGAAGACTTCCTTCCTTACTTTAAATTTGAGTCGCAAGCTGGGAAACTTGACAAGTGCCAAAAGCCAAGCCTTTCGGTAAGTCTCTACTTTGATTGGTCCCCCAGTGTATTGGTAGTGGGACTGCATCAGATAAGCGTCATCGTCTTCACCCTGCTTCAAATAATGGTAAACTAGACCTTGCTGGAGGCTGTTTGCAAGGAACTCTTGAACATCTTCATTCTCATTAATTTGTGTCGTATCCAGACCTTCTTTGTTCTGGTGGAGGGTTCTGGCACTATTGCAGCTAATAAAGTCTGACAACTTTTCGACCGTCCTCAAAGCAAATATATTATCAATTGTAATATCACAATTGAATTGCTGACGAATTTTCGCCACAAGTTGAATGCAAGTGATGCTATGACCCCCAAGCCGGAAGAAGTCGTCATGAATTCCAATCTCACCATCTGGTATTCCTAAGGCATCACACCAAATTTGAATCAGTTTTGAGTCCACCTCGTTCCTAGAATTATGCTTGGGATTGCTCAGGTTGTTTCTTCTGAGTTCCACTTCCGGTAACGCTTTCAGATCCACTTTACCATTAATATTTGTCATGATATTAGGCACTTGAACCATCCTCACGGGAATCATATATCTTGGGAGTATTTTCTCCAGATAACCAATTATCTCATCTTCTAAGATAACCTCATTTGCCACAAAGTATCCAACAAGATGTCTAGAAGATGCTGTGGACTCCTCCATACTTTTTGTATCTTTTACCGTCACCGTACACTTGGTTATCTTTACATCACCTTGGTATTCCAAGACAACTGTCTCAATCTCCCCCGGCTCAATTCTAGTTCCCCGTAACTTAACTTGAAAGTCATTCCTTCCAATGTATTCAATGTACCCATTTGGCAGCCATCTTGCAAGGTCCCCCGTTTTATACATCAGATTATTGATGCCCTTCAATTTCTCTTTTTTTGTATGAAACGAGTTCTCCAAAAATCTTTCCTTTGTGAGGTTATCCCTATTCATATAGCCTCTTGAGATGCCCACACCTCCAATGTAAAGTTCACCGATTGCCCCAACAGGAACTCGCTTCAGTTGGCTGTCGACTATGTACGCTTTGACATTTCTCAGTGGACGACCAATACTTCTATCTATTCTTCGATCCCCAACATTAAAGATATTCAAGCAGGAGACCAGTGCAGATTCGGTGAAGCCATACTCGCAAATTATTTTCCCATTGAATTTTTCACGCAGTCTGTCATACCTTCTTTGAGTTAACTCCTCCCCCACAAGAATAAGTTTAGTCAGAGATGCACATTTCTCCAACTCGTATTCCTCCAATACGGATCCAGTTCCATTTAAATATGTGACCCGGTGTTCATTTAAAAAGTTCAGGAATTTCACCTGGTCCAATTTTTCAGTGTCATCTGCGATTACCAACAATTGAGAGTTGACCAGTGCAATAAAAGTTTGCCGGATGAAAGGCTCCCAAACGTAGGCCGAGAATAGAGCGACCACTTCCGGTGTTTCCTTTGCCATTTCGTAGCGGATGGAAAGGTCGGTAATGCTATTGACTACTCCTTTGTGCTCCTTGTAGACGCCTTTAGGGACGCCAGTGGTGCCGGATGTGTAGGTAACATAAGCCAGTTGGTCACTCCTCAGGGGAAGATGGGTTAAGTTATGCTTTGGCTCCAAAGCTGCCAGTCTCAGTAATTCCTCCACGAAAATAATTTTCACCTGCTTTTCGAAAAATATGCTTTCCAGCCTTTCCCGATAAATCTCATTAGCAATAAGAATCTTGGCTTTGGTATCCTCCAAAATGAACCTAACCCTTTCATCTGGGTACTGGGGGTCAATAGGAATATGAGCTGCACCCGACTTCCAAATCCCCAGAATAGTCATCAAAAGCACTTCCGTTTTATCCAGAAACAAAGCAATAAACTGTTCCACCTCCACTTTCTCCTTGGAATTGAGATAATGACCTATTTGATTAGCTTTCTCATTTAAGTCCCTGTATGTCACCCGGGATCCTTTACAAATCACTGCCAATTTATCTGGAATACAGGAAGCAGCATCCTCAACTAAATGATGAAGTCGTTTATCTTCAGGAAATGGACCGGTGGTGTAATCATTCCACAGTTGAATTTGCTCCTTTTCTTTTTCAGGTAGGAACTCAATTGATGACAAGGTTGTAGCAGTACCTCCAACAAGTCGCTCTACCACATTCAGAAAGTAGTCCATCATCCGATCGATAAGGGACTCATCGAAAATGTAAGAATTGTAGGAAATCCTGATATTAAAAGATTTCCCATCTTTTTCTCCGACATAGAGTGTTATGGGTGAGGTCCTTTCCAACTTGGAAGAATTTTCACCCCAGAGGATGATCAAGCTATCGCAAAAAAAATCCATTTTTTCCATCTCAGCCTGCCACAAAGTTAAATTATTTTTAAAGGAATTTCGCATGTCTGTTTCAATATCCTCCAGAATTTTTCCAACGTTAGTGTCCAAATAGGTCGAGTGGTCTATAATGACTGGGGTAAAGTGAAACTCTGGACATTTCGCATGTCCACTCAATCCAGTTGTTGCCGTGATGGTGACTGTTCCGTTTCCGTAAACACTGAGGGTCTTATGCCATGCCAAATTTATCAGGGCTGGGAGTCGGAGTGACGCCTTGTTCATTTTTGAAGATAGAAGGTACTTGAAGGTTGATCCATTTAGAACAGCGTTACGGTAACCATATGGAATTGTTTGATGATTGGGATTAAGACCTGCGTTGCCATGGTTTTTGGTTGCTTCTGTAGATTTAGGTAGTCCATTGAAATCGCATCTATCTATGCTGTCGTCTGCTTTTGATTTCCAGTAGTCCATGTTGAATTCCTTTTCCGGTTTTTTACCAAAACTTTATACGTGAAGAAAAGTATATTGATTAATTATATGTCAAATTATATTCGGATATTAGAGACTAATAAAATAAGAGAAAATTACCCAATAAGTTAATTTAATTGGCTTGCTTGTCAATAACAATGAATTGTTAAAGTTAAAGTATTTCAAATAAGTTGATGATGTGGAAAGCGTCTCTTAATTAGCAATATGAAACTGCCAGTTAGCATGTACAGATGCCATAGAATTTATATACTTTTTGAATTTAACGTTTGGATGAAAATTATAAGGCAAAAGAAATTTATGTGATCTTAGTAGCGTTTAATATTAGTCCAAGGCCAGTTGAATTGCGAATTTCATGGAATGATTGTTATGCCTGGGTTGTAAAATTATATTATAACAGCTCATTATATAAAAGGGACGTCATGTCATCATCATTACAAAATAATACACACGTGGAAGTAGATAAGATGAGTATAAAAAATGTTATGCCCGAACCGTACAAAACAAAGTTTCAAGGAAACTGGATTTCATTGGATTATTTTTAGTTTGTAAAAAAATTATGATACGATATGAATACGACCAATGTAAAACTTGTTTTTCTCCTGTCAAACCGAGTTTAATTACACAGAATTCTGGAGTATTTTCTGAAATATGACATTTGACAAAATTAGGACAAGAATTGATATGATGAACGATGAACGGACCCAAGTTATTTCTTTTAATCAGCGTTTATGCAATTATTAAAGCATTGATTAGATGGACCCAAGTTATTTCTTTTAATCAACGTTTACGCAATTATTAAAGCAGTGATAAGGAAACAAGTTTGTCGAAAAAATAATAATTTCCATGTAACTATTTACTTTCCATTAGTTTAACACATTCTTAAGAATCGTCCAATGTTTTCGTGCATTCATAACAAAATGAAAGGTTTATCTTTGATTTCTAGTGAAATGACGTAAGAAATAAGTTTGACCCAGTTCTTCAAGTTGCAATATATGTCTTAAAACATGTTATACAATTAATGATAAGCCAATTTCTGTGCATTTCAAGTTTATAGTCAAACGATAAGACACACTTAAATTTAAGTGTTAACCTTGAATGTGTTTATGCCAATTTGTGACAGTTGATTTGACAGATTCGGCGAAATAATTTAAATATTATGTTTTGAAATTGTGTCTTGAGTTTTTTTCCATCGATCTGACTTATGAACTGAATTGGGTTTACAACTCACATATAAAAAAGCGCTGCAACTGTACAGCTTATACCAGTTTGATCTATGGTATTTCCCATTTTACTATTTATCAGTCAATTAAAGTGGAACTAAAGTTTACTGTTAAAATGAAGGAAGATCTTGTCCCAACAATTAACATTTCTGCTCTCTTCGGAAATGACCTCGAAGCAAAGTTGAAAGTTGCTGGGGAAATCGATAAAGCATGTAAGGGATCTGGATTCTTTTTCATTTCTCATCACGGCGTTGACATTCTAGATGACCTTGTAAAAACCACTCGAAAATTCCATCAAAGTCTTACCCAAGAGGAAAAGTGGGATCTGGCTATTGTGGCGTACAATGAGAAAAACAAGAGCCAATTCAGAAATGGATATTACTTGCCCATTGAAGGGAAAAAGGCTGTGGAATCTTACGTAAGCCTTTAAACGAATTTAAAAACTAACATTTTAAAAAGGTTTACATTTTTGAAAAGGATTTTTTTAAATTTAATAAATTTTAGTGCTATCTTAACCCATCATTCACTCCCGACCACCCAAAAATTAAAGCCAAGGTCCCCTGCCACGAGGTCAACATTTGGCCAGATCCAAAAAAGCACCCGGGCTTCAAAGAGTTCAATGAAGAATATTACTGGAAGCTATTCAATACCTCGAGTGCCTTACTCCGGGGATTTGCACTGGCATTAGGAAAGGAGGAGAACTTTTTTGATGATTACTTCAAGAAGGAGGATACCTTATCTTCAATTCGGCTTATTAGATACCCATACATTGAAAATTATCCACCTGTCAAAACTGCCAAGGATGGGACCAAGGTCAGCTTTGAAAGTCATGAGGATGCTTCCCTTCTGACAATTTTATATCAGCCATGTAAGCATACTTAAAAGCAACCATGTAATTTAAAATATAAACTATAAATTAATGCTACTTTATTGTTCCCTTAATTTTGTTCAATTTTCAGTTGTCGCCAATTTGCAAGTCGAGATGCCCGACGGATTCAAAGACATACCCTCATCGAATGATTGTTTTTTGGTGAATGCCGGAGGCTACATGGCTCGTATAACAAATAATTATTACAGAGCGCCCATTCATAGAGTCAAATGGGTCAACGCTGAGCGACTTTCCCTGCCATTTTTTGTCATGCTTGGATACGACAGCACTATCCAGCCTTTTGTCCCTCACAAGCCTGAGGAGAAGTCAAAGATGACGGCGTTGTCTTATGGGGACTACTTTTATAAGGCAAGGGTCGACTTGGTCGTTAGCAATGGTCAAACATAATAATATGCATGTCGAGATCAATGTTGATTTTTAATGAAAAATAAATTAGAAAAAACAATTGTTCTTTTCGTTGAATTTTTATTTTGGATCATATCATTAAAAATTGCATAACAATCAGTTAGATAAGGTAAAACATTTACTACATGTGAAGCACGATAGCACGAACCTCAATCGATTGTCTTGGAATACCGGCCACTGCATCGTTTTCATTAAAAAACGCTGAATGAGGTGATAACCCTGCGATGTCAATCTGCAAAGTTGACTGCTGACATGGCAAAAGGGAATTATGCCCTGCATTTGCCAACTTCCGGCTAGCACTGTCATAACACTTTATTAAAAGTACCTCTGTAGGTTCCATGTGACTCCAATAGTACCACTTGTGATTTGGATTGTATTTGACAGCATAAGTTTCCTTGTCCTTGAGCCAATCAGGATAACGAAGTTGTGTGGGAACTAAATCCTGATTTAGATCAATGCTCCGAAAATCTGCCATGGCGAGGGGATAATCGTAAACAGGGCTGCCAATGGGTCTCCAAAGATTGATAATTTGAAATCTTTGAAAGTTTCTTAATTGGATTGGGACGTGGAGACTGATTCGATTGTGGTGTCTGGTCAACATGGACCCGAAGGACTGGATCTCTCAGTAGTGGGCTCTGGGTGAAAATACCTTTGCTTTTACGAATTGTATGGTCAAAGAAAATGACGTGGTCTGCGTTGGTGATGGATTTTAATATAGTTTCCACTTCGGGGTAGTACGTTTTCTTTATAAGGTCATCATTTCCGGAGAGTAGCACTGATGAGGGTACTGATGATGGAGACGTCAAAGCTTGAAAACCAGTTGTATCCAAACTTGCCATGCTTTCTTGACCACGAATATCAGTGATTAGGATGGGGATAACGTTATCCTCAAAATTGGTATGCTTGGTGCCCAAAGGACAACTGATGGTGTCAATGAACCAAGGGTCATTTCTGAATGAAGAGGAAGTAATTGATTTACTGTAGTTAAGAGATGTCAAAACGTCAAGAGATTTAATTAGTGTCATTTTGAAATAGAATGAAAGGTTATGCTGATCACTCCTCAGGGGAAAATAAAATGGGTAAAGTAATGTTTTGGCTCCAAAGCTGAGTCTCAGTAATTCCTTCACATAAATAATTTTCACTTGCTTTTTGAAAAATACTGTTTCCAGCCTTTCCTGACAAATCTCATTAGCAATAAGAATTTTTGCTTTGGTATCATCCAAAATGAATTTAACCGTTTCATATGGGTACTGAGGGTCAATAGGAATATGAGCTGCACCCGAAGCTGCAGCTTACGCTAATTAATAAGTTGATAATATGGAAAGCTTTTCTTAATTAGCAAAAAATGAAACTGCCTGTTAACATGTACAGATGTCATCAAATTTATACTTTTGAATTTAACGTATGAAAATTATATCCTTTTAACGTTTAATATTAGACCAGTTGAATTTACAAATTTCATGGAATTATTATGATACTGCTTGTAAATTTATATTATATAACAGTTCATTTTATAAGACATCATCATGCCATATACTCATCATTACAAAATAATACGCACGTGGAAGTAGATAACATGAGTATAAAATATCCGTACAAAACATTTTTTAAGGAAGCTGGTTTTAATTGGAATATTTTTAATTTGCAAAATTCATGATTCGATGTAAAACTTTGAACTTGTTTTCCTCCTGTCAAAACGAGTTACACAGAAATCTGTTGTTTTCTAAAAGAAGACATTTTACAAAATAAAGGCAAGCATTGATAAGATAAGATGAACCCGAATGTTTCTTCTGATCCACGTTAACCCAATTACTATAGTAGTGATAAGGAACAAGTTTGTCAAAAACAGCGACTTCTATGTAATCAATTACCATTGCATGGTGACACGTTACTTACACGTTGGTGTCAACAATTTAAATTAAGTTAGCAGATATAAAAAAGTAAGCGCAGTTGCCAAGTTGACTTGTCTAAAAACATTACAATACGTCATTCAATAATTACTTCAAACTTTACTCTGATGATCCGTGATCCTTAAAACATTTATTGAAGACATTTAAAAAACCATTAGTGCAAACCTACATGCGAACACAGTCGACCATATCCATACACCACAAAGTATCTATACACTATTTTAAGAATCATCCAGTGTTTTGTACATTGATAACAAAATGAAAGATTTCGGTTAAATTAATTTGAACAGTTATGATTTGAAGTTTTAATTTTATGACTGTGCTGTGTTTCAAGACTTATGAAATGAATTGAGTCACAACTGATGGTGTCAATGTACCAAAGGGTCTTTTTTGAATGAAGAGGAAGTAATTGATTTTTACTGTAGTTAAGGGATGTCAGAACGTCAAGAGATACACATAATATGCAATTCGTGACATTTTGAAATGGAATATGATGAAAGGTTAAAAAAAGATGTTTAAACCAAATTACAATGGGGGTATTCATTCGCGTTTACGTTAAAGCATTAAGGCATTAAAATGTGTTATTCGTTAAAACTTTTAACCCTTTAACGCGACGTGTTAAAATCCCCTGTTAAAGCTCTGTAGGTTTCTTATGAGGCCTCACTTAACGCATACGTTAAATCTTTACCGCACCCCAGAGCATGTATTTCTGTATGCGTTATCTGTTTATTCGCACTGGTCCATATGATTTCTGGTCAACAAAACTAACATTTGATTAGAAAGTTAGGAAAAAATATTTAAATATACTTTTGAGTGTTCACTTTTACTGCGTTTGTCGTAAATAATTATGCAGTTCACTTTTATTAACTTAAGTAGTTCATAAAGTGGAAAAAAATGAAAAAGTTTAGTTTAAAGCTGTCAGCTCAGAAAATCAAACGATTTATTTGAGTTTTTCATATTTTGATTTTTCTAAACTAGTTATTTGACTTTTTTCAGTTGATACTACTTGTAAATTTTAATTATCTAGATATTTACCTGAAATTGATTAAAGTTTTAACAAAATTAGGGAATTGTGCGTTCAAGCTAGTCGTAAGTTATTCCGTTAAATATTAAAATTTTAACGAAATAACACCATAATGCCTTAATATTCTAACGCGAATGAATACCCCCAATGAAACAATACACATCATAAATTAATAGAATACTTGCTTGCTTTTATTAACTACATGACGAAATTTGTATAGTTTCCACTACGGTGTAACTTTATGGGCAGTTTCATTATAGCACGATAGTAAACCAGATTTGTCAGTCGAGTAGTATGAATTTACATACACATGATTATAAACGCAAAGGAATATCATGAAATTCTAACACTTATATGCGAAATTATTCGTGAGCTACAATTACAATTCACCTGATTTCAATGAAACTTAAAATAATTTTTACGTATTTCAACATTTCTATATTTGTGAAAGATCACTTACAGCAATATAGATGCTGATTAATATTTTGTTGCCTTATTGGTGAAATATGCTGTAAAAGGAGATGGTAGTTCCATACGCTGAACTGCGTAAAATTGATACGAATTAAATTATAATACTTCGTCAACTATAGTTTCTGGAATTTACAATATTATGTTTTGCGAACTAGTTTGAATTTCCATGAAATGTTTATCAAATTTTGAGACAACATCGTCAAGCACGGGTACGACCCAATGACATACATTATAATATTTGCTAATTTTTTAAATGGATGTCGCTTTAAAGTCCGCTGAGCTCATTTGTGGAAACTGCTTCGTAATTAATTGTTGGAGGAGAGCCTTGATGTGTTTCCATAATAGATTCCATATTGTAATTAAAATTAAACAGTACGAAATATTCCGCGTGTGAATTCAACAATTACAAATTACAAGTCATCATGTATAGAAAAAACGTAGGCTATTTTTGGTCATTATTTCACTTAATTATTTTTTATTACGCTCATATTCCAAAAAAATATATCTTTGACGGCAAACGGATATGACATATGGATATAATGATGACATTACACAAATTCTGATTAGTCACACATACCACAAAGGACTATACAATGTAACAGTTCATTATCAATGCCAAATGATGATTACTTATAGATGTATATTTTTGTACGCTGTAAATGCTGTAATTTTGTAAATGTACACAAGGTACAATGAAAAGAATGTGGTTTACATGAAAACGACATCCGAGGGCTAAAGATAAGCAATATAATCTAAAATACATACAAGGTCATTGATATCATTTTTTTTATCAATCTAACACTGTTTCACAATTAGTTGTATAATGAGTGGTATCTAAAAACGCTTGTTAAACAAGAATCAATACGGTGTACCGGTGATTTATAGTTTTACTTATAGTAAATGGCATGGCATGTCAAATTATAGCATTTTTAGTTCTTCGCTGAATTGAAAATCGCTCATTTTTGAAATGTCGACTTCAGCCACCTTTCTATTATGCCTTGTGGTTGGACTCCCAACTACCGCCATCGCCAATCTCTTAAACTACCATCCCTTCCACATGGACACTCCTGGTGAATTTGGAGTAATTTACCAGAAAGAAATTTCAAATTCGATTGAGTACTCTTGGCAGTTTTATTACGATGCTGATCGTATCCATCACTCTATCGAGCCTGTGGTCCACACCTCCGTCGACTCCCGAGCAGACTTAACAGTTCCCGTGGTTTTTGAAGTGAGACACCACTTATCAGAGTCATGGACACTTCCGGTTCTCATTGGCGAAAACAAAGTGTACTGGAAGACCAACAAGACAGTATGTACTCCCCCGTCTAGTAATCAGGGGCAGATGCAGAGGAGTATTGAAGTGGTGATCTCCACAAAGAGTGATAAGATTGTCGGTTTTTCGCTCAGCCTCACTTTGGAAAATATCCACATTTCTGAGTAATTGCCAACCAAAAATCAAATTTAATTGCAATCATGTATACGGATTTAAAAAATTAACTTTTGTAATAGGTTAAATAAGAAGATCATTGTGCCAGTATCGCCAACATCCCCAACTTATTTTAAAGTGGGTATCCCTACGCAACTAATCAGTAGCCCTTACGTTAGAATGGATGTGTCCTTAGCACAAAGCCATTCAGCACAGAGAAGGCCTGCATGTTTTACAGTTTCTATTCAAACTCCTACAGTAAATGGCTCACTAACTAATATCAAATTTAAATATTCCTCCAAGTAGTATATGAACATTATAAACTGTTATTTTTCCATTAAATGTTTTTCGTAGTGTCCAGTTAATGACAACCAGAATAATGTGGCCTACAACGGAATATCCCATACAATGAGCACCGTTACAACTATTTCAGTACATGTAAGTAAATTTAAATAGATAAATCGTAATTAAAATAGTTAAAGCGATCATGTGACATGTATGTGTATGTTTTAATACTACAGCGGGACTTTTTGGAGGAAGGTGAAAAATTTCTGGTGTTTGTCATGCATCAGGATTTCTCCTTCTGCAATTCCTCTGAAAGCAAATGGAAAGACCAATTATTGCGGGTAGCCAATGAGGAGGATACTCCTAGGCACCTTGAGTTGGTTATCCGTGAAAGTATCTCGCAGTCAGTTTACCTAATTGCAACTCTTGGCGTCGCTGGGGTTCTCCTTGCAGTCTGTCTAATTTTCGCATTCATCTACCTCAAATGGTTGGAGTGGACTGCAGTACAAGCACGTAAAGCTGAACAAGAGAATGGGGTACTAGGAAACACCTCCCATCACAACCACTCCCCATTCGAGTCCTCCATGTACAATCTCTGCTTTGTCCTCTTCCAAGTGAAGGACCACACGAACCGCTTGGACATCAACTTAGAAGAAGCATGTACCAAGCCCCCAGAGCAAATTGAAAAGAGCACTGATCGCTACTCCGCCACATTTTGGGTAGTCTCCCTCTTCTATGGAATCCCTGTCATTCAATTTGTACTTCTCTATCAGCGTGTACTTCTCAAAACCGGAAATGAAGACCTATGCTACTTTAACTTCAAGTGTCTTCATTCACTAGGCAACCTAACAGCATTTAACCATATCTTCTCTAATATAGCCTATGTACTTCTAGGACTTCTCTTTCTATTCATTGTATTCATCTCAAAAGGGCGTCGATCCCAAAGGAAAGACCTAGCTAATAAAGGGTTATTCACCCACTATGGTATATATTACGCTATGGGGTCAGCCTTAGTGATGGAGGGACTCATGAGTTCCTTTTATCACGTTTGCCCGACACATCTTAACTTTCAGTTTGACACTTGTTTCATGTACGTTACTGCAATGCTCTGTTTGGTCAAGATTTACCAGAGTCGGCATCCGGATAGTAATGCGGGGGCGTAAGTTAACTTAATGATATTTAACTGTATTAAATATTTGTTTAAAAATTAAAATATTAAATGATTCTCGTGATTAAATTATTTATAGAGTTATGGCTTTTCTTGGAATGGGTCTAGTCGTCTTTCTCAGCGTGATTACCGCCATTTACCAAAAATGGTGGTTGTGGATGATCATCACAATTTTGCACATTGTCGCAAGCCTCATGTTTAGCGTTCATCTGTACTCCTGGGGAGACTGGAGACTATTGAGTAGCGATGATAACGACGACGATGATGACGTGGATGGGAAAGGAAAGGATTTTTTTCTACAAAAGTTAAAGTCTTTGGGCAACTCCCTTCTATTTCCCTTCCGTCCTATGGTGGAACCCTTAACAGGGATGTTGGTCACCCTTAACATTCTTAACTGGGCTTGTGCGGTTGCAGGTCATGTACAGTTTTACGAGTCCCAAGACATTGCTTCATATTTGCTAATGCTCTTCCTTTTAAATATGACGGTATACATGGGGATTTATGTGACGCTAAAAGTTGGTCTGGCCAAGGAGAAGGTGCCTTGGTCGTCGTGGATTTATTTGGGGCTTTCTCTACCTTTTTGGGTGGCAGGGATTTATTTGTTTTTAAAGTTGACTGCGACATGGGATAAGTCGCAGGCAGAGTCGAGGGAGTTGAATGTAGAGTGTACATTTCTAAATTTTTATGATTATCATGATATTTGGCATTTTTTATCTGCGTTTGGCATGTTTTTCATGTTTATGTTTTTGTTCACTTTGGATGATGACTTGATGGATAAGGAGCGTGTACGAATTAAAGTATTCTGAAAGTTTTGAATTGCAAATAAATATCAAAAACAATTAAATTTTATTTTATTTTTTACATTTAAAAACATTATTTTAACATAACCATCAGTTTCACCTCACCCTATTTTGTTCGTTTAGAAACGTTCATAAGTGGAATGTATCATTTAACATGAAATATTTAACAGCATCGATTTCACTGAAACTTGAACAAGTTGAGTAAACATAATTGCATTCTGTTTCTGAAAAGTCCCCAGTCACAGGTCACCCTAAATAACATGTATGTTGGTTAATATTAGCTTCACTCATTAAGATCGAATTCCAAGAAGAAGATAAATTATTAATTACACTGAATTAGTTTAACCTTAAGATTATAAGCTAAATCATTTAAAAATGTAATTTTATCGTTTCAATACCAGTTTTCTGGAATTGACAATATTATTATTTTTGTAAACCATATTCAATTTCCATGAAGTGTTATCTAATGTGTGTCAACATAATTTACTCTTTAATTTATCATTAAATATGATGGGATTCTTGCTCATTAATTAGTATGCGTGCTTATCAAGACTTCATAAGACATTCCTTTGAGTCAGTCAAATTGGATGGCTTCATGGGTCTAGCAAAGTAAATATAAAGAATGTGTGGAATTTCAACAAGGAAACTTATCATTTATTTGAACAACTTGCTCAGTGAAAACTAAGTATTTATTATTTGACTAAATACAAATTTCGCCAACTAATTCGTAAGTAAAATTTATTAGGTACATTTTAAAATAAATAAGTTCAAATTATAATTTGACATAAAGTTTTTAACAAACCTGACCATTTACCTTATCCATTTTTTGCGTACATTTTTACATAGACAAAAATGGCTTCACCCGGTTTCAGTTCTTCGTGTGCCTCAGAAGGTCATAACAACTTGCAAGAAGCTAAACTCAATGACGACTTTTCGAACACTAATTTTTCCGACCTGAACAAATTCCGAGGTCTTGGAGAAACCCCTGTTTACCATCAGCCAGTTTTGGATAATGATAGACCTCGTTTCTGGCCGCTGGACAAATACAAGTCAACCCCACAAGATCTTGGCTATAACGACTTTTTTGCTGTAAGCTGGAAAGGACTCCGTCTCCTTAAGGATCCTGAGACTCAAACAACCTATCACAATCTTTTATGGGAACTTAAGCCAAAGACAATTATAGAATTGGGGGTATACTCCGGGGGCTCTTTAGTATGGTTCCGGGATTTAGCCAAATCATTCGGCTTCAATTCTTCCATCATTGGAGTAGACTTTGACTTGAGTCGTTGTCAAATTCACCAAGATGACATGGCTGATATCAAACTAATTCAAGGGGACTCTAATTATCCAGATAAGCTGGATTTCGGAGAGCTCCAACATCCCATTTTATTCATAGACGATGCTCACTGTAATACGTTTAATGTGCTGAAGCATTTTCTTGTGTCTCAGGTTTTAAAGTCGGGGGATTACTATGTGATTGAGGACACCATGCCATTGTGGAAGCGATACAGTCCTAAATTACTCCAATCCCACTTGAACGCCTTCCGGAACGTCATGGCTTTGGATTTGCTCTACTCGAATTCATGTGCTCAGCTAAAAGATGGCGTTTTTAAAATCATGTGAAAAATGACTAATGTTTATGAAATAATATCAAGTCTACAATTTATTGAGCAAATCAAGTGGTTAATTTTTATCACAGAATAAAATAATAAATTTCACACAATTTTTTTAATAGTTGATTTTTAACTGCAAAATTTAACTTTCTAATTAAATACATATTCCTCCCTTCCAATCAACGAAAAAATCCCTCCGGTATGCAAAAACAAACACTTTCCATCCTTTCCTGTTGCCATATCATCACTACTCAATCTCAGATAAGCCTGTAGTGCCTTCACCGTATAAGTCCCATCCAAAACAACACCTGACGACCTGGCCACATTCCTAATCAAATCCAGTTCCTCCTCACTATTCTCCCCATATCCTTTCCCCTGAGCCTCCACAAATGTAATCAGTTCCTCTGCACTCACTTGGTTCACTAATCCAACTTGCCTCAATGCATCATTGACATATTTATAAAAGTGATCCACTCCACTTGGACACTCCCAAACAATACACCCAGTCAACTTCACATTCCTTAAATTCGTCTTGGACAGATATTTCCCAATCGCCAGACCAGCAGCAGTGCCTCCACTTCCACAAGCAAAAACTATTTCATTTATGTCCAGATTTTGTGTTTGAATTTGTTCCTCAATTTCCTTAAACCCTTCAATGTATCCAAATACCCCTTGAATTGTGCTTCCACCCATTGGAAGAATGTAAGGATTTAAAGCGTACCCTTCCTTCACCAAGTTTTCTTTGGCTTCCTCCAACAGCACATCCATACCCCTTGACCTGTACTCCTCCCTCGACACGAAGAACAGTTTTGCACCGAATAAATTATGAAAGAAGAGATTACCTTCCGTGAACTTGACCATGTCGCTATTCAACTTTGCTGCATTTGTTTCAACAAGAACATGGGCGCTTTTCAATCCAAGTCTGGGTGCAAGGGCTGATATCACCCGACACGAATTGGACTGGGAAGGTCCCAGGGAAAGTATGCAGTCGTGGGTACTCTCATGTAAGATTACTTCCGGTAGGATAAACTCCAATTTTCTTATTTTGTTGCCATTGGCAACCATGTCGGTTAGGTCATCTCGCTTTATCCAAAATTGGTATGATTTCCCTTTCCATGAGAAATTCCATGGTTGTAGGGGTGTAGGGTAATTTCCAAGCTTATAACACAGTAGTAAATTTTTACACAAGGTATTTTAACAATTTCTGGTCAATTATTTTTTATTCACAATTTTAAATTTTACCACAAGTCTATAGATAGGCAAACAGCTTGAAGTAGTACTGTCCTTGGTCGATCCCAAAGAGGGGTGATAACGCTGAAGATCCAATTTTACACCATTTTTCTCGACTTGCTTGGGTTGTTGCATATTGCTTAAGTATTTAATTTGATATGTTGAGCAATTTGCATTGAAATTGAGCTGATAAGTGCGTGTGTGTGTGTGTATGAATATGTGAATGTGACAATGTTATTTAAGGTAAATGAAGCAGCCAAATTAGTGGTCGGTCGTAGAGTAGCAATTTATTTACTCTCACAAACACGAATCCAAGATACATCAGATCATAACGATGAAAAATATATTTATATTATATATTTTCTCAGTGATTTTTTGACGAAGCTGCTTGTTAAACAAGCTATATAAAGCTAAGTCATCTATCAACGTCAATGCTTACTATTATATAACTTTGATTTTTTATGCTTATAAAAATACATTGGTAACACTCAAATCTGCAGTCATTCTGTCATACAGGCAAGGAAAACTACAAGAAATGATATGCACATGTTTGATCCAATGATGATGAGCGATACAAGGAGCCAATTTATTATGCGATTTAATGGGGTATGGAACTGAGCTGGAAGTCTTGCGTAGAGTTGGGTAAATTCATTCATTACAGGCCAAACAGAAGTTATGAGAAAGTACAATAAAGATACTTGAACAAGGGTCTCATGGAAAGGAAGCATGTTCATCGACCTCCTTCCACTTTTGACGTTTGGAATGTTTTTGGTTTCCTCAGAAATTTGGTAAAAGAGCACTCGAGCAGCTTTGTGAAAGGATTTGTTGAGGAGGAGAAGGTCGGCAGGGATATAGATGGCGTACAAAAGGAGCCACATCAGCACATCAATATAAGACAAAACACGCACATTTGACTGGTAGTCTCCAGTAAACTCGGATGATACCTCTTGGAGACGACAAAATATGTTGTACAGTACGTGTGAATAAGCGAAAGTTCGGGAGACTAGAAACAGGGAGAGTAGAAGAAACCAGTGGCTGATGGCCAGGTCATTAAAAAAGGAAGGGGACAAAAACACAAATTTCTGTAGTGACTTGAGCATGCAGGGCAAGTCACCTTTAGGTACTAACTCCTGTAATTTTGAATATGAAGATGTCCACAGAGCTTTTAGTCGAGATGTCATGCTGCGAGAGTTTGGGCACTTAAGTTGGAATTGCCTTTCGGTGGCCAAGATAATGCTGAGGCTGACTGAGGCTTTTCAATGATTTGCTGTTTGCTTACACGTAAAAAACTCTATGTATTTTGTATGCGACAATCATACCACTACGACCACCACCACCGCACCGGTAACTCCATCATTTCTAGGCAGGTAGTTAAAACAATTTTTTAAAAAATTGTGCGTAACTTTATAGTGTTAAATAGTGGCTATTTAACAGTTTTTATTAGGAGTCAATTAGTTGGTTAGTTTTGGTCGTGAATCAATTTCAGTGATCAGTGATTTACCTGTTAATTGTCGGACTTTGAAGAGATTCAGAGATCAAACTAAGGTAGGTAGTTAATTGTAGTTTTCAAATACTTCAAGTGTAATTATACATTTACAATGTTACGCACTCAATTAATCAACTGTTGTGTAAAAAATTTAATTGTAGTAGCAATTAAAAGTATGCATTTTTTTGGCACTTGCAGTAACCTATAACAAGCATCCACAGAGTGTACCCCGGCAGGACAAACATGATGAAAGCAATACTGGCTGGCTGACTCAACGCTTTTGAATAACTACTTGCTTAAAGAACTTCGGTATCTTTGAAATATCTTGTCAACACTTCTTCTATTGCTTAACGTATTATAAAGTACATTTAAACGATATGCTAAACCAATGACATAAGCTATATGCTAGATACAAATACAAGCCACATCTGTTACAACGTTTTAACTAGTCCGCAGTTCTTAAACGGGATACATTTAAATTAGAGTTGGAGTTTAATTAACGGGCCACATTTAAACAACCGCTTGGCGGAGCTAGTTTTTACAATACTTTGATTTAAATGGAGTGACGTGTGTACCACACAAAAACTCATATGTATTTAAATTAGTATTCCACTCGTATCGAAACCCACAAAGAGACACAGTCCAGTTGTATGACATTTAATTTGAGTTAATTTCTTGTAAGAATGTTGGCACAGCTTGTAATAGTTCAGCATAATGTAATATAATGAAATTTAATATTTGTATTCTTGTCATTGTCAAAGTATTTGTGCAGTAAACGTGTAGTCACTATTTGTGAGGTCATAACAACATATTGCTCTATTACAGCGTGTTTTCTGTTGAGCACATAATACATTACCAACTTAGGACTGTGACGTAATTGTACACTGATTTACATGTTATTATTCAAAAATAATTTAATATAAACACAAAAAAATATTATTTTGTAATGTGTATACATTTACGTAGATATTTTACAAACTGCAAATACATTTCTATTTATATTTAAAAAAAACTATATTGCGGTGGCCAATAGGATGTGGCCAGAAAATCATATACCTAAGTATTAATCATCTAACTGTAAGAAGTGTTATAAATTCATATATATATGCGCTGTAAAAACGACAATGTACATTCTGCATCTAATGTGCCTTTCGTAATTAATGACATAAACAAAAATTGTAACAACATCAAGCAGGTTTTGTTTGGGTTTGTGTTCCAACATTGCTGCTTTGCTAGCATTTATTTGAACCTATGAAAAAGGGTAGTACGTAATGAGTTACATTTTATATTTATGCATATAATGGTTTTATTCAAACAATATGGTTTACTTACTATTAAAGAGTATATTTACTAAAACAGTCAACCAGAATAATCAAAAATTGTTTTGATTGAGTTTTTTGTTGCCATCTTTATGCCATGGCAATAGTTCTTGTTTAGTCTTGACAAATCATAATTATACATTCGACGAGAACGACAACTCTTCGCTTCTCTACCCAAATTTAGTATTTACAGTGGTTGAGATCTTAACATCAAAATCCCACAAGCGTTTCTATTTCTGTGTTTTGCAAATATGCGGCAGACCGAACATGTCGTATTTGACCGTTGTATATCTTTTCTTTCACAAAGTCAGCTCACAGCACACATGCACGCAAGTTTAGTACCTGGAAAAATATCCAACGGACAATAACTACGTGTGAGGTCACCGGAACGCAACGAAAAATGACAAACTAATTTGCATGATAATAGAAATCAAATGCTAGGACATGAAACAAAGGGCAAATGTTTTTCGTAGCTAAGTCAATGTGAAGAACATACATTCCCGCTAAATACGCCATGCCATTACAAATTTCCGCAGAGCATCGATATAAATCACCAGAAAGTGATATTTTTAATTTGAAAAATTAGCCTGAAACTGATTACCACGCTCTCCACTAATTTTCATGACAATTTCCTCATTTGCTAAACGTTTCTTGACATATTCTTATAATTTATAATTTCAATCACAATGGTCTAGTTTTACTGATTAAATTTCATAAGCTAATAACTCACAATGTTCTGGGCATTCATAATCATTGCTAGTTCATTGCAATTGTGACATTGCTTTACGTGAAAAAATAGAACGTTTCACTGTCCAAAACCACGATTATAAACTAATTACACGAAAGTAATTGCATTGGTTACCGCAAACGATTTTTTTCAATGTGGTTCTCAACTGTTAGGTAAATAATTCCAGGTATATATATAGGATAAAATACGTCTTTAAATATTTGCAAAAAGCCACACATATTCCTAAAACCACAAATTTGACGTGAATTTTTATGAATCTCTTTACAAGATAATGCAATCTGTTGTTTTTATTAAAAACTATTTTTAGCCTACTTGTGGGATATTCTTTGTACATTTTAACTCCAACATCGAGTTGACTGGTTCCACCTCGCTATAATTCATAGAAACACAAGATAGAAGTACACATACTCACCAGTAAACACTATAGTAAATTTCATAAAAAGGAGTTATATTTCTGCATTAAGATTACACACTGATATCTGCGATGTGCACTTCTGCATTCTGGTTCCTAGTTGTACACTTATTACTCCAACTAACAGGAGTTCGTCTGGTTGACTCAAAAATCGCGGGGAAAATGGAGAACGATATAGTAATATAAAAACTTGAAATATATTGCAAGTTTGTTTTAAATATTTATTATATATAATTTTCCTCTTGGTTTACAGAAAACAGGTAATGTGTTTATTGAGTTTTCTCCCCTTGTTTCAACGTTGGATCAGTTTAATCACTCAAGATACACTGTGAATGAGCTCATGTCGCTAATATCCAAAGTTACCACAAGATTCACAAAAATGTACCTTGAAATGGACTATGATCAATGTAAGTTTGAAATTTTAAACTTAAGGTTGTCTAAAGCCTTTTACAAGTTTTACTTTTGAATTTTTTTAAAAAACAGATGAAGAAAACAACTTGCCCACAGAGCTCTTTGCTATAGCAAAGTACAACTGTCTTCAGTCAACCACTCAAAAAGTGGAAGTGGCTTTAGGATTCTGCATGTCAGGATGCACTTGTAAAGAAACATTTCATTTAGCCTCACTTGCTAAAAAATTTGCAGATAAAGCAAACTCAAAGTGTATGGGAACAGTGAGTACTCTGTTCCTCAATCTTTTTATAAACCGGTCTGGGTCCTGCAATCTCGAAAATTGTACATCGGTGGAATATCTTCTGAATGGCTACCAGTGGGGTTCCCTGATGACATTTTTTGAACTTTGTGATGCGAGAGTATATTTATATAAATTTGCAAACCAATCAGCTCCGGTTTCACTAGAGTACAAATCGGTTGCAGACTTCTTTCTTCCCAAAGAAACCACAGATTGTAGACATTACGGGGAAAATTTGCATATCAAGTGGAAGAAAATTAGCTTTATCGACGATGGTAATAAGGGACTAGTGAACATGACAAATTTGGTAAACTCGTGGAGAAATGCATTAAACGATTCAAATTATGAATATATTTTATCGCAAGCCTTCGATACAGTTAATCTGCACTCGTCAGGAAAATGGAAAACTAATGGATGGTGGTACTTGTCGGCAGATCCGGGTACTACAAACACAGTGGATTTTATTTTTGAGGAAAAAATAAAACAAGCCAAACAAGTGGATCGAGAGGAAGACCCAAGAAATTTTAAGTGGCTTTATGGCGCA
This sequence comes from Entomobrya nicoleti, assembly GCA_034695465.1. Taxonomy (NCBI): domain Eukaryota; kingdom Metazoa; phylum Arthropoda; class Collembola; order Entomobryomorpha; family Entomobryidae; genus Entomobrya; species Entomobrya nicoleti. The sequence goes on from JAQFZG010000433.1 coordinate 28,427, forward strand.
TGGAAATTTAGAAAAAACAGCACAGGGATAATTGGTGGGGGAATAGTGCCGTATGAAAAAATAACGAGAGATTTTTGTCAAATAATGATTTTTGGTACAAACTTAGTATCCTTTTTAACCAACTCGAACAATACTCATTTTTCGACATGTGGTTCTGACGCTAGGTTGGTTATCGTTTTGAAGAAAGCGTCCAGTGAATTTAATAATTCGCTTCAATTTTTTGATGGAATGAAGATATTAGTTTTGGTGAGCTTCGATTTTAATCAACAGGAGCGGATTGATTTGGTTGAGAATCTGAAAGAGTTAAAAATACCTTACGGATACCATTACAGCATGGATGAATGTAATCGAGTTGGTCCTTACAGCGCTCAAGAGATACGTGTAAAAGACGCAATTTTGTGTGACACAGAAAGTGTGGCGTATGTTTTCACATATAATGAACAAACCCATAATCAGAATCTTCGAGCGACAGGATTATTCCGTAGACGGTTAGTGTTGTTCGAGTCATGCAAAACTTTGGTTAAACTAAGTCGGAAAAAATATGCTGAAATTGGATTCGTTATGGAAAACTTCCATAAAGTTGACAATTTTTACAAATCGCCAATAGAAATGCAAAACTTTGTGAGGTATGTTGATCTTTTGATTAAATGGGTTAATAAGCAAAAAAATACGATCATATTTGTTGGACCTGAAATAGATAGCACAGATGCTAGCTGGTATGTGCGTAACTGGTATATTGATAGTTATATCACCACCACAGCAAAAGATGAGACTCTAAAGTTGTCCCAATTAAATTACCAAATGATTAATTACACATCTGACCAAAGTGATGATTTTAGACTAAATGTTTATTCAAGTGTGAAAAGTGTAATTATTCCGCTAAGTGCCGTCCTAGCTCTTGTCACTTTTACATTCTTTTCAGCTATTTGTCTTATGCGCAAGTACTACAAGAGAAATACCTTTACCAAAGATGATATTTCCAAATTTCTGTATGGATTGAAAACAGAAGACGATTCTCTAGAAATGGGTTGGAGTATACCTTATGATAAAAGTAGATTTGAGATCCCAAGAGACCGATTTCAAATAGAGACTGATAAAATACTCGGATCTGGAGAATTTGGGAAAATAAATAGAGGAAAACTTGAGTCACTAAATGGCAGCGTGTATGTAGCTGTCAAAACCACTAATCCTCAAAAGTTTCATAGAATGGCGGTTAATGGTTTATTATCAGAGATTAAAATACTGGCATATATTGGAAAGCATGCAAATATTATCGAACTGATTGGAGCAAACACAGAGAATTTAAGAGATGGTAAAGTATACATAATTTTAGAGTTATGTCACATGGGCTCTCTGCAAAAATATCTGCGGGATATAAATTTGCTTGTAAAAGTACCGAGAAGAAATGAAGAAAATATTTTGAACTTGGAATCAAAATACGTAAACACGGAAACCAATGGAAAAGTTGTCGACGTAGGTTTATCCATAGATTTGTACAAATGTTCTATTGAAATTTGCAGTGGAATGGAATATCTTGCAGAGAAACATGTCGTTCATGCTGATTTGGCTACTCGAAATATTTTGCTAAATTTACGACGTGAAGCAAAAATATGCGATTTTGGATTATCACATCGATTGTACAATTACGCAACTTATGTGAAATCTCATCAGGAGCCGTTTCCATGGAAATGGATGGCACCGGAAGCATTACGTTTAATGCAGTTCAGTGAGAAAACAGATGTTTGGTCTTATGGAGTTACACTTTGGGAAATATACTCGTTTGGAAGTACACCGTACGCGGGATTAGCTTGGGATGTCAATTTTGTTGGAATGCTTGAAAGTGGGCTAAAGCTTTCCAAACCTGAATTTGATGATAACGATATGTGAGGAGCTTTATATGAATTGATATATAAACTAAAAAAGTACGGATATATATGATTGATTAATTGGAATGCTAATTATTTATAAATACTTTTGTAGGTACGAAATAATGCAAAAATGCTGGAGGGTTTTACCAGATGAACGACCAAGATTTTGTCAACTGTTATCCCAGCTGAATTCCTGGAATGATCGGAAGTTGGAGAATAATTAGATTTGACTTTTGCTGCAAACTTTATATTTTGTAGAATGGTTTGTTGGAAGGATAAAGTTTATCGTTATTGTTTTCATATAATTTTACATTTATAATATTTATTAAATGGCACAATTTTTTGTTTAATTTCCTATATAAGTAAAACAAACGGCTTAAAAGTTGTTAAAATTTGATATTTAAAAACACGCGAAATTATGTAGTAATTTAAATCTTGTCTTCACTCTCGAGAACGCAGACGGAACAGACAAAATAACGTTCGTATGGTTACGTAGATTTGGTTACTAGGTTAGTATGTGTGTATCACCTTCATAAATTCGCGGGCTACTAAGGAAGATAAATTTCTACGTCAACACCAAAAGCGTTGAAATATATTTTTACATAAAATAGCATTGCGTTTTACAAGTGTTGATTCAAATTTAAAAAAATTAGACAATCAGAAGTAAGATTACATAAGTATTACAAAAAATGAAATAAAAAAGCGTGACTAACCATAGTTTCAAATAACGACTGCATAACTACCAAACATCGCGTTTTAATAACACTATTTTCAACCACAGATATAAAATATATGTGAACTGTGTAAGATGTAGTAAAATCCCACAAATATGCTTGTTTGTAATATAATATTCCAGGCTATAAACCTAAGTATGCAATTTAGTTTTAAACATATGCAGTACATTGTAGAAACACGCAAAAAGAGCATAAAGGTGGATTTAAAGTCGTAAAGAAAACTGTGGTTTCAAATAAAAATCAGGAGTTTCTCAACTTTCAATCAAAATTTGTATTATAAAGTACAAATCAAAATTAATTACGATTCTGCTTTAAATTATATCTAATGCTTAAGAAACCGGTTTTGTTCAAAACCTGATAAAAGTTTGTTTTGTTCGAAAGTTTAAATTTTTATTATTTGATCTTGCGCGGGCAAACAAATTCCCAAAAAATAAATTCATACGTTTAGCAAAAGAGTTTTTTAAACAGATCAAAATAATATTCTCTTAAAATTCTTAGAATTTTTTCAAGGAAATACATTTATTATTATTAAAATACTCCAAGTTGAATATTGTGTGGTCTACACTCATCATGAGAAAGTTCTCCATTTTAACGACTTCAATATCGTAACCCGACACTCTATTAGCAAAATCAAAAACGCATTACTAATTCTAGTGCCAAATATTTTAAAATCTTTTCCAATCATTTAATTATCTATATAATTCTGACTTAATGTTTAGATATTGTTGCATGCCATCGATACCAGTATTATACTTGTGCACATGTGTACGCGTATAACAAACAATGAAGCTTAACTGTTGATACATTGCATGTTTAATTGTTCATTGAATCTATCAATTATATTTATAAAATAAAATATAATAAAAAGGGTAGTAAATAAATGCTTTTAAACATAGTTTCACATTCAGATGTGTATGTAATAGAGGCTAGCAAATTCCATGGAACGCATGTGATGATATATTGATAATTTAGACAAGGCATTTCTAAGTTAGGTCTATTATGCCATGCCCTTATAATTTAATTACATCCATTACCTAAATTAATTACTATCTTAGGTGTCTTTATTGAAATGTAGTACTAAAAAGGTCACTGCAAATTATGTGAAAGATCTTCCACAGACAAATTTTGTGTTCAGAATTTAGGTTGAACGAGGGGTTTTTCCTGCAACAATAATAATAAGCTATTGATACTTTACATATTTACACGTATTTATTATTCTTATCAATCGATCTTATAGATATACATATATAGGTGTTTTAACAAAAAAATAATTTTACTTTAAAATTGCTTACATTACTAAATAGATCAAAAGTATAATCACTACACAATCCTTTATATTTCATACAATAATATTATTGATGACAAAATACGGGATTGTTTAGTAAAAATGATTTATTTTAAAAACAAAGCTTTCAAGCTTTCGAGACCTATTGTTCTACTTCTTCAGGGTTACTGTATAAAGAAGAATATTGTGTGTGGGCCCAAGCTGGATTATTTAAATAACCGTTAGTTTTGTTCATTTAATTATCAGTACAACCCTTCTTTAAGTTTTCCCCGAATCGTGTTGGATTCTCTTTCAATGAGAGCATATATGACCAGATAATTTATTTGTTGGAGAGATTTATTTATTTATTTTATACCAATTCTGAGATTTTTTCCACCGAATATAGGATGCCATGACTATGGGATAGTACGGTATAAACACTCTATGAATGAATACTTCACTTTCATACTTATTATAATCGTACAGTTTTCTGGTAGCCACTTTGTACTTATTATTACGTTAACGATACATTTGCACCTATTCTATAACGGCGTTTGAGTTTTCTGCCAATCCTTCTGAAAAATTTAAGAGTTTTTCTCAAATAAATAAAATTCCAACGCTTCGTTTGAAATATAGTATGGCCTAATCTTATCATAAGCCTACATCCCTTTTTCATAATCGCAAATATCTTAACTCGACATTCCAAGAGCAAACTTGAAAACGCAATGCCAATTCCACTTCCAAACATTATAAAAATTATTTGAACATTTCCAGACATATTAGGCGTTGTCGGTTCTTTGTCAAAATTTGGAGGTATATTCAAATCCGTTCGATTAATCAACTTGGGCCACCATTCAAGTAATCCAGATTGTGCCAACATTGCCCTCCGTTGCAACAAAGCTGTTGGTGCTAGTCATCTTACAAAAAATCCCAGTGTAGGTTTAGTGTACGAATCCAAGCCTACATCTGAATGTTTTCCTACTTTCCTAAGATCTCTTGCTAAATTGTGGCCAATATAACCAGGCAGTATCCAAGCCGACTTCGAACAAACTCGCAAGTCATCAAAAATGAATTTGTACTGTTTGCCCAAAATATAATTCCTATAAAATGACCCGAATCTAAATTTAAACGACATTCTTTGCCTAACATTAGT
>JAQFZG010000434.1:0-33437 GCA_034695465.1 Entomobrya nicoleti
TTCAATCGTATTTAGTTTGAAGTGATCAAATTAGTAAAATATTATACATAAACCGAATAAGCGTATTTAATGGTAAAGTTGTCACACCAGCTTTTCTTGTCAGTACTGTGGTCATCACAATTTTTGCAAAAAAAGGTTAGCTGGATAAGAAAATTGATATAGCTTAAAGTGGTCCTTAATTATTAAAATTCAGTTTAAATGTACATATTTTCTTTGCTCATGTATGTTTTGTCGTAATATTTGATAACGTAAAATGCTCTACATTATATATATTTTAGAGGTAATGCTACATGCAGTAAAAGTATTATTTATATATATTGTACTTTTAAAAACGACAATATCAACTAATAAAAATTTTGATTGATTAATTTTGATGTTTGGAATTTCTTGTACGGAATGGAATTGGAATTACGGCATTTTGATGACCATACATTTTTAAAATGTTATCGGATCTCTTACCAAAATTAATAATTAAAAATTAAACTGTCGTCATAAGTCATTTAAAGCCATACAATATTCAATACGGTATAATTCGAATCCAGGGGGGTATAATTTCCTTTTGTTCTTCTGTTAGTGTGTTTCTTTTCATTTTGACATACACAATTTAATACTGTTTTTCACGCGCTTTTTTGTTTTATTCATACATACAGACCGAGATTTAAATATGTTTAACTATACCCCAACAAATTAGAAATAAGTATGTCTTCCAAATTTACACATATTTTTTAACATTTCAATTTAATCGCATACAACTTTAAGTCTCTTGCCAGTCAAGTAATTATGTTCACGTACCGAGCAAAATGAATATTACCTAAACTAGATACTCAAATACCTCAAAATTTCGAGATCCTGGCACAGATTTAGGCCAAAATTAAAGTCGAACAATATATAATTTGCGTTCAGTTTGCCAATCAGATTTATTAGATCTCGAATGTTACAAAACGTATTTGAGGTTTTGTAACTGGAACATGAATGAACTAATGCTCGGCAATCATTTGATAAACAGAAAAATATTAATCGGCACATTGATACCTTATATCAAAAAATCCGGAAGACATAAAAAATTATGTAAGAATTGCACTTGGTGAGACTCGGTAGTTTTTATGTAACTAATTGCAACTTTTGTATTTTATATATCCTTATATAATTATATTTGTTATTTAAACGGTCAAGTTATCTGATTTCTACATAAATGGAAAATCTTTGAAATCTAAGTTTGGAAAATATCAGATAGCTCTAAAATTCCCGCCCACATTGTTAAACAACTTTCGTACCTTCAGTTTGTGACCCAGTTCGAACTTTATGGTTTTGTTGTTTCAGTATTTTACTGGTATAATGTCAGTTGTTGTTGATACATCAATATTTCTAAAATGGCATCTTTCTTTAAAATGTTTATAAAACATCTAATTACTACTATTGAAAATATACTAAAGTCTCAACTTTCAGGTTCCCCCAAATTTCCAAATAAAATACAATTAATTGCACTAATTTTCTTTTTAAAGTGCTTTCCCCTACTTCCATGTTCTCTAGTCTCATGGAATTCCACAAAACGATCGTTAGTTCCTCCAAAAAACAAATTTCAAAAGCACAGGTATCTTACATGGGTATTCATATTCGACTTTTATTATTATTTTGTTCAAAAATATTTTCCGAATTAGAGAGCTCAATGTAATGTACGGATTTCGCTAGTTTAAATATTTCGGCTTTCATTGCTGCAGTCACGATATGTTAAATTTGTCAAATATGTGTAATTAAAAACTAAATTATACACTTTAAGGCAACATTTTAAATAACTTCACGAAAAGCTGCACTTTACTGAAGTTAACGATTCCAAATATTTATTAGCTACAACTGCATTATACATGTTGGCAGAATGGTAATACGATTAACTTGGTTGTCTTTACCGCAATGCTAGGAAGAGCTAAAAAAATATAACTTGTCACTGGCAACACAATTTCTAGTTGTATAACTAGGAACAATTAGCTTTATTAAATACTCACCTCGTAGACAATTTTCTTTTTTATAACTACTGCATTTCAAAACCTAAGAAATTTCAACAAAATAAGCAATTGTTAAGGATTTTCGTGCTCATCGAATTCGAAAATTGCTCTGTCATAATGGTTTGTGCCATATGTATTGCAGTTTCCAATAACATCAAAAAATTTATTAAATAAGTGGCGTTCTAATATAATAATTAAAGGAAATAGTTTCCAAGGGAAAATAATGAGACGGGAAGTCAGAGCATATGTAACCTATTATTGTAAAGGTAGTTAATTTCTTTTCTTTGGGCAAAAGTATTGTTGTCGTAGTGATTACAGCCATTGTGGTGGAGACGGTGAATTTCATAGTATCACTAATAAAATATAACGTTAGCAGCTTATATATATGCAAAAGGAATAATTCAGAACATGTAGTCACTTTTTTGTTTTAGTACAGGCAAAATTATAAGAATATTGAAGACGTGGACCTGTTATAATGTACGGAAACTATTTAACTTCAGGCCAAAGCAGTATTTATTAAAGCTAGTTACTCAACAGAGATTAATCAAACCATCGAAAATTTGATATTCCAGAAAGATTTACGTAGAAGTGAATATTTGGACGCCTATATTTAAATTTGAGTTGATTCAAATAAACTATTTTGAAACAAAACCCGCAAAAAAGATTTTACGTCTCATGACTATACTATAATGGTATACAATTACCTATGAAATAATTCTCTGAATTATGAAAAAACTGATTCATTGATAAGTAAACAACATGAGGACGAAATAAATACATACTTGGTTCATAAACCGTTTAAAATGTTTTGGTTATCAATGTACGCTGTCTAGCAATAATGAATAAAATGATAATACATCATCTTCTTGTTATTCCAGCAAGATTAGTTAGATCTAATAAATATTCTTTTTTTATAATATGTAGTTACCGCAACTAGACCAAGTAATTTGTTAAGAATATTAGTCATTTTAAGGTATATAGTATAGGCTTACATTTGAATAATCCGAATGCTGGTTATACAAAAGGAAAATTCAAAAACTGCCGCCTCCACTATATGCTTTGATTACCCAGGAAAGTTAATTGAACGTACTTTCCTTTGCTTCATGGCCAAGTCCTAAAGATAAGATTTGTTTTTTAGCATTTACGTCACTTTCAATATTGGTAAAAAATTCCGCGGTCATCACAGAAGCAAATCAGAAGTACATGTTAGCGGACATTAGGAATGGCAACCCGCTTGCTACAACGTTTACTAAACACAATCGAAAACATAATAAAATCCCCACTTTCAGATTACCCCAATTACCCAAATAAGCTTCAAGTAAGTGCATTGATTTTCTTTTTCAAATGCTTTTCATTCATACCAACTCTTCCAGTTTCTTGGAGTTCCAAAAAACGCTCAATAGTTCCCGTAAAGAACAAATCCCAAACATGCATATATTTGGCATGGGTATTCCTATTCGACTTTCTAGTCGGTGTTGTTTCTCCAAGTTACTTGTTATGGAGGGAGTTTGACAACAAAATAACAGATGACGACCAAACTAAAATGGGCATGAAAACATCAACATTTCAAATCCTCTTCGCTGGCGCAACCTTCTCAAGCGTTTGCTACGCAGTGTTTACCTGGACAATGCATGCCCAAGATATCTGTTTGGATTACAAGATCGTCGCAAATTTTGCAAACTACTTGTATTACGGTACAATGTTATATTTTCTACAGTACAAAGTCATTATATTAAATTACACCTAAACTAATACTTAATTTGTAGTTGATTTGAAGGAAAACCCATACAGGAAGCTAAACCGTGGGGTAAACGTTATGGGGATTATGACGCATTTAAATAATCAAGGGTTCATCAATGCATCATATTTAGCACCCATACTAAGCATGTATTTCAAAATGGATCCTATGTGGTATATTTTGGCCGGAATGTTTCCTTCGTGTGTTTTGGACAACGGGCAGGTAAGAAATGACAAGTTTTGTTATGCGTTATTCTACGGAATCCGACCTGGTCTGGTATACGCCTGGATAATGAATGCTGGACGTTCAATGGGAGGAACAATCTTGTTCGCTTGGATATTCTTTGAAATGTTCAATAAATGTGCTGAGATGCTGAATAGTCTAAAACCTGAGCAAGGTATGTGTCTATACTGGGCTTACTGGAAATCATACATTGGGACGAAATATTGGATTCGGGTTGGTCTGGCTGTTGCCATATATGGAGGAATTTGGATGATAACTGTTTGCTTATATGCGACGCTGGTTATTATTCCAAGCGCAAATCCGTTCACATTGGTTTATCTAACGTTTCCTTTCTGTGGCGGGGTTGCAGTTTTGGCATTCATGTGTTTGCCGTATGTATTGCAGTTCCCTATAATGTCAAGAGACTTGATAAATAAATGGCGATATGAGGCAGGAATCGAGAAAAATAGTTTCAAAGTGAAAATAATGAGAAGAGAAGTAAGAGCAATGCAACCTGTTACTATAAAGGTGGGCGAATTCTTCAGTTTGGAAAAGAGTATTGTGGTCGTAGTTACAACTGCTGTTGTGGATGAAACAGTGAATTTGATCATGTCGTTAAACAGCTTGTAAATGCAATAGCTTTTTTAACACCAAGTTATAATGTGAATGCGTATATGGCTTGAGTAAAAGTTTACATTATAAAAAACCATAAATAAATATGTTACTTGGTAATTTAGTATGCACAATTCAGAACAATTAAATTTAGTTTGTCTTTGCTTAAAAATATTTGTTGTGCATAAATTAAAATGTATTCATGTCTGCGTCTATTCAAGTAAATATTTAAGCTAAAGGCTTTGCAAGTAACATGTCCTAAATACTTTGTGAATATTCAGATTTCTATTACTATTAAAGTAACCAAATATTTAAAAGCATACCATTTATTAAAAAGTATAAGAAGCTTAGTTTATTTTGTGAATATTATTTATCATGTAAAGTACTAGCAAATACTTCTTTTTAAAGATAAAATCAAATAAAAAAGTTTTTGGAATTTAAGATACGCCTTTTTAATATTACTGATATCCCTTTATCTCAAAGGTTATTAAACGCCTTGTCCTAATGTATGCCTGTCATTAGAAAAACGATGATTGGCTAGAGACCACAACTTGAAGTAGTTATTTCGATACGATAAATGTTTCAGATACAAGTCACGTATAAAAACACGAGTTTAGCTATGTCATATTTGACAAACAAATATAATTGTGTAATTAAAACCTCAAGTATAAATTGTGTGGCCACTTGTTGATAGAAATATACAGAAATCTGCAGATCATCGTATCCAAAACGATAAGTTTACTTCACATATACATGCAAGCTTTAAGCTAAAATTCAGAAGATGTACACATTATATGTTTATTATGGGTAAAACTGTAAAAGATATTTTAAAAGTGGACCTGTAAACTATGCAAGTACTTTTACTATGCGCTTTAAAAACGGTTTTTATCCAAGCTAGTCGCTCAAATGGGATTATTCATACTATCGATGGGAATTTATTAAATATCTTTTATTTTAAAGTGAAGTGTTTAAATAAATAAATTTAATGTGGAGTTAATACGAATGAATTGTTTCACAAAAATATCCAAAAGCATGATTTTATGTCTGGCGACTTTAGTTTAATGGTATACAATTGACAATGAAATAATTATCGGGTGTAGCAAAGAACTGATCCATTGACAAGTAAATATCATGTCGATGTAATAACAACAGAATTTGTTTAAAACCGTTTTAAACTTTCTTTTATTCTAACTGCATGCTATTTTGCAAAAATGCTGCACACGTGGCAAATAAAATTATAATATATAACATGCTTTTTATTTCAGCAAGATTAATTGATAATAATATACAATCTTAATTTGAAGAGTATGTAGCGCCACAGCTAGACCAAAAATGTATATTTTTAAACGATTCATCATTTAATAGTATATGAACTAGCCAGTTACACGAACATTTAATTACTCTAATTCTCAGTAATATAAAAAGGAAACTTTATAATAGCCACACCCTAAAAAATCTTTTAATATTTTGTCAAATTTATAAAATATACCATTTTTTTGTTTTATAGCCGCATTTTTACCCCATCATATGACATTGGTAGCATTTTTTGCGGTCATCACAGAAGTAGATCAGCATTACATGATACTGGATCTCAAATATGGCATCCCGTGTGCTACAACGTTACGTTACGTATTTAGATCTTTTACGTAAAAGTGAAGCAATTGGATACTTATATTTAAATTTGAGCTGATAAGATTGAATTTTAAAAACTCCACAAAAATAGTATTATAACTCGCGTTGAATGATACCATAACACTCCACGATTAAATCTCAATTCTATATCTGGTAGCTTGGTTTACCAAAAAAAACTGATCCACCGATACGTAAATACCATCTTGATATGCCAAGTACGGATTTAGTACATAAATTGTTTAGAAGAATTCATGCTTGTATAATGTTTAGCAGAAAAATGTTGCGTCAATGTAAAATATAATGCTAATAATTAACAAATTAACTATTTCTTCCAGCAATGTCATGTCAAAACAATACATATCATCAATGGGATGTTATGTAGTGATTCAACAGTCTAAACTGTTATATTCGTTTACGATTAATCGTTAAAAACTACATGGCCCAGCTTGTGACACCCACCTTTAAATACTACAATTACAGGTTATATAAAAGAAAAATAACTGATGGCCGCCCTCGCTAAATACTGTTATTATTTAACTTATAGAGTGATGATTAAACATACTTTTCTTTTGTTTTAAAGCTGTGTTTTTAAGATAAGACATTCAATTTTATCACATATGACCTGGATTACATTTTCTGCGGTCATCAGAGTAGTCGATCAGGCGTGCTAGGTAATAGGTTACAAAAATGGCATCTGTCTGGCTACAACGATTGCTAAGCACAATTGAAAATAGATTGAAATCCTCACTTTCAGATTACCCCAATTATCCAAATAAGCTGCAAGTAGGTGCATTGATATTCTATTTCAAATGCTTTCCATTTCTACCAACTCCCCCAGTTTCATGGAGCTCAAAAAAACGTTCAATAGTTCCATTTAAGACCAAACTCCAAAAAAGAATATATCTTGTTTGGGTATTCTTATTCGACTTTATAATCGGTGTACTTGCTCCATGTTACTTATTATGGAAGGAGTTTCGCAGCAACAAAACAGACGGAAACACTACTAAAATGGGCATGAAGGTATCAACATTTCAAATATTCTTTGCTGTCGGAACATTCACAAGCGTTTGCTACTCTGCATTTGCATGGACAATACAAGCAAGTGAAATCTGTTTGGATTGCATGATCATTTCCAATTTTGCAAACTACTTACATTACGGTACAATTATTATACTGTTTGTATGACACGAATTTATTTATTAAATTTAATCTAATTCAATATTAAATTTTGTAGTTGAGGCAATGAACAACCCTTACAGGAAGAAAAAACGCAAGGTAAATGTTATGGGAATTATGACGCTTGCAAATAACCAAGGCTTCATTAACGCATGCTATTTTGCACCGATCCTAAGTCTTTACTTCAGAATGGACCCTATTTTTTACGTCTTGGCTGGAAGTTTTCCATCATGTGTCCAAGACGATGAAAAAGTCAGGAATGGCAACCTTTGTTATGCGCTGTTCTATGGATTGCGTCCTGCTCTAGTATACGCCTGGATAACAAATGCTGGGCGTATAATGGGAATGCAAATCCTATTCTCTTGGATATTCTTTGAAATGCTCAATAAATGTGCTGAGATGCTGAATAGTCTAAAACCTGAACAAGGTATGTGCCTATATTGGGCTTACTGGAAATCATACATTGGGATGAAATATTGGTCAAAGGCTGGCCTAGCTATTGAGATTTATGGAGGAATCTGGTTGACAACTGTTTGCTTATATGCGACGCTGGTTATAATTCCAAACGCAAATCCATTTACATTGGTTTATCTTACGTTTCCTTTCTCTGGTGGGGTTGCAGTGTTAGCATTCATGTGCTTGCCGTATGTACTGCAGTTCCCTATTTTATCAATAGACTTGATAAATAAGTGGCGATATGCAGCAGGATTTGAGAAAAACTGTTTCAAGGGGAAGATAATGAGAAGGGAGGTAAGAGCAATGCAACCTGTTATTCTAAAAGTGGGTGAGTTCTTCAAATTGGAAAAAAGTATTGCAGTTCTTGTTATAACGGGTATTGTGGATGAAACAGTAAATTTGATGATGTCCTTTAATAGTTTGTAAATAGTTTATACAGATCTCCCAAGTAAATTTCAGATTTGTGTGGATTGTTAAATTTTAAATTTATATTTCAATAAATAATTGCACATTTAAGTTACGTGGTATTTTAAATATGTAAAGAAAACAATTGTTTTGCTATGTAGAAATGTTTATACTATGCTCTTTGTAATGTTTTGCAATGCACCATTTGAAAAATTTAGTTTTATAGAGTAATAATTCATACTCTTAGTGAAGTTGGACGTTTCTGGCCACCCCGGTTAAATATAAGTTCAAAAAAGTCCTAGAATGTATGGATTCAATGATAATCCAATGTTTTCGCCTTATCCAGTCATCGTTACAGTCATCATAGTCATCAATAAATGTAATAAATATGATCTTCAATTCTAATACATTATGTTATAATAAGTACTTATGGAGTTTTCCATTATTCCTATACACAAACAGGAAAGGCACTCATATTTTACAAATATGATTTTCTTTCACTTCAGTAAATTTTGCTTGATAAGACTAACTTGTCAGCGAGCTAATTTAAGGATGTTTTTATCGTACTTAAGATTTCTAGATATTCAAGTAGAAAACCATTAACCAAATTATTCTCTAATGTTCTACAATATTCTATACCAATCTATTTCTAAGTAAATGTTTCCGTTCAAATTTCTCGAATCTCCGATACACAGTACTACAAGCTTCTTGTCTACATAAGTGTATTAGATTACAAATATTAAATACGTCAATTGTTTTTCTGTCGACTTAAAAGTTCGTAAAAAAGTTATCAGAAAAACTTATCTATATATTAAATTGTACATATAATCTTATGCACATATTACAGTTTTATGCTCTCTCACAATTTTGAGCTGAGAAAAATATCTATATCGTAGTTTTAGAATTAGTAAAAAACCTTTTTGCTGTTAAGCATTGCTACAAATTATGATAAACAAGTAGGCTCAATTGTGGACTTTGTGATTTCGATATAGATAAATATCAAATCTTAGAACAAAAGCTTATTGCAACTTTATAAAACATTGTTTTGAACTAACATTGAATAAAATTGTGTATTTTTTTCAAAATGTGTGACTAATTATTATTCGAAGTGTTAACTTTAAGTTGTACAAATCCTAAAGTTATAGAGTTTGGCATTTAAAAATTCAAATGTCACCACGTTAAATAATTGTACTTGTAAAATACACGTTTTGGATTAAAATATTTACAAAATGGCACTTATATATTTTGGCGTTTTGATCGTAACTCCAAATATTGTTTGAAGCTCACTAGATTACGCGCACAATTTTAAGATTGTTGAACATTTTTTACAAAGTTTTCCATGTACTACTTATTTTATTCATGACACTAATCCAATTACCAACCCATATTACAACCTGGACTTCTCGTGCAACGGGTTTTGCGTAACTGTGCAAATTTCGAAGGAATTTTTCATAATTTCTCGAAACAATAATATAACAACGTTGTACATCAACTTAACCAGCAAACTTTTCTCATTGTTTAATGATAGGTTCACGTCAAAATATCGACTTGCGTGCAATACTGAAATGTTCCTTGTTTACGTGCCCAAGTATTTGGCTCACTCATTGTACCTACAACTTAAACACAATTTGATTCATGATAATAGAAATTATAAATTTCCTCAACCAGATTTTATTCTCATACCGATTACATCGAGTCAACCACTGATGAGAAACATTTATCTGGAAACTACGTTTGTTACTCGAGCATATATAATGCTGATCAGTATTCCAGAAGGTGAAATATATTTCGCATGTACTGCTAAATCAAAACTTGAATCGATATCAATTAGAGGCGTATTATATTCAGAGCTGTTTATTTTACGGGTGCCGTTGTTTAAATTGGATTTAAACTCGTATGATAATTTAATATCCATATTGGACCAATATAGTTTTCAAATGGTTTCCAATTTACCATCCGAAGTTTGTCCTTTAGAAACACTCCGTACCAACAAAATTCATAAAAGTTATTACTTAGCTGACTGTACCAAGAAGTTGTTCCAAAAAAGAATAAATTGCACGTCAAAGTTTTGTGATTTACATGTTGAAATACAGTTTCAACGCATGCCTTACACACGGATTGAAAAATATCAATATTCTCTAGCACACGCAAGTATATTCCATGGCCCTTCGTATACTTTGTTTTATCTAAAAGGCAACAATGGGAATATTTTTGCTTTACTGTCACCGTTTACTTTACAAGGTTGGATTATATTAGCAGCCAACCTTTGCGCTGTGGCTTTTATGTTGTGGTATTTGAATGCTAGATTTAATCCAATATTTTGGATTTTCAGTGCTGTACTGGAGCAAGATAGCGACTTGAATGGCAAAGTGAACCAGTACAGCTTACCTGTAGTCTTATCATGGTTATATTTTGCCCAGGTACTAAGACAAGCATATACTTCTAACTTATATGATTATATGACTTTTGAGAAACCACCCTCCGGTTTACCAAACTCCTTCAATGGAATTTTAGAAAGTAATTCTGTGCTATTGCTGTCATCTACAATGATTATGAATTACATATATGATTACAAAAATGGAATTGAGCTTTATAGTACCACAAACAAGAGCAGTGCTGAGTATTTATTAAAAACGTTCGTAGAAAAACACTGGATTATGGATTCATTTTCAAATAACGCAGGTCCCTTTTCAAATTTTCGTACAAAAGGAAATGGAAATAATGAAGTTTGCGACTTGACAGATGTATATCAAGGAATCATTATTGAGAAAACTTGTGTAAATATCGACAAGTTTGCCTACATGACTGTATCAGGTCAAACACCCTATTATAAAGACGCACGTACTTTCTATGCTGGAAAACTTCTACTCGCATTAAATAGCATTAGCCTTACAATTTTTGAAAACATGGATAACAGTTTATTTATTTAAAGCTGCTGACTTCTTTGTATCACTTTCGGATAATTACTTGAAGTCGAAATTCGAGAAACATTTGGCATCCTTCGTGGAAACCGGACTGGACTTTATACAATATCGTTACAAAATCGAAAATGAGATTAAGAAAGACGTAATAAGGCAGGTTAATTATGCCAGACAGGCAACAGATATATTTGTGAATGGAAACATAACTGATCATAATCTAAAATTGTTTGTTTCACACTGGATTAAAAATAATTGCTTCTTCTTCTATTCGAAAGATAAATGTGATTTGAACAATTTTAAGACGCCTGAGGTTCATATTACATTAGGAGATCTTTTTGTGGTGTGGCTTTTGCTTTGTTCGTTATTGGCGTCGTGTACGTTTGTTTTAATTTGTGAATGTTTTCTGATTCACGGGAAATTAATGGGGAAGTGTTAGAAAAATCCTCATAATTTGATCCTGGGAATGAATGATGTAATTAATATATAGCCAATTAAAAAACATGATCAAAAGTTCCTCATAAAAAATAATATTTGCATGATATGTGTGAAAGTGGTATACAGTGTCTTGTTTCAATTCGATATGAAATTTCTGATGCCGATCCCTTTCCGATTGGCGATACCAAATATCCTAAACAATAGTTTATTTGAATTAAAGGTACATATTTATTAATTTGTCATGTCGCGATGTCTTGTTGATTTACTTTTAACATGTTAAGTACACATGTAAAAAGCAACATATTCATCTTTATTGGGCTTCGTTGAAATCATACATTGGGATAAAATATTGGTTTTGGGTTGACTTACCTATTGCGATTTAGAGTAGGATTGCGTTGACAACCGTTTGCTTATATGCGACTTGGGATACAATTCCAAATCCAAATCCTTTGACATTCGTTTACCTCACGTTCCCATTTTGTGAAGTTGTTGCAGTACTGGTATTCTTGTGTTTGCCGTATGTATTGCAGCTCCGTATGTTATCAAGAGATTTGATAAATAAATGTCGACATGCTGCGAAAATCGAGAAAAATGGTTTCAAGCGAGAAGTAATGACAATAGGAGCAAGAGCAATGCAACCTGTTATTGTAAAAGGGGGAAATTTTTTCAGTTTAGAGAAAAGTATTGCAGTTGTAATAATAACTGTTGTTGAGTATAAAACAGTGAAATTGATGTCCTTGAATATCTTATAAGTTATAATGGAGTACTAAATACTTAACTAAAAGGCTGGGTAAACTTATAATTATCACTTGTTTTAAATATGTGTTTTTATACTATCTGCATACGTTTACAATTAAATCAAGTATCAGTACTTTAAACTGTAATTTTAGCATTATTATCAAACAATTTTACAAGCGCTACAAAAATTGCTTATTCGTTTAGCTTTATGCTTGTTTTAATAATTTTAAAACCTAGGAAATAATACTTATATAAGTATCATGTAAAACTTATTTTTGAAATAAATTTGAAGTTTTACCACCTCATTATTGAATTGTCATTAAAGCTTAAAATATTGTGCTGAAGTCATAATTCAACTTCAAGATTTATCCTAAACTTCTCATGTTATGACGGTAGTCACAAAATACCTAAATATTTCCAAATAATTAAAACTTATAAAATATATGGATTCAAAAATAAACAAAAATATTTCAAGAAAACACACTACACTATATTATTTAAACTGTTGCATTAAGTTTCAATAGAATCAAACTGATTGAATAGAATTCCAATGCAAATACTTCAATCGTGCTTTAATTTTATTTACAACTTCAAGAAAATCAAGAACAAAACCATTAAATAGATTACATTAACTAAAAACGTTGTTTTTCAAAAGTTTCTTCTTATGAAATCAGCGATGTGTAATTCAACCAACGTATAAATAATTGTATTGGTTTACAAGTACATTGAAGTTCAATGTTTATTTAACAATAATATATACATCGCTGAAATTAAAATGGTAATTTATAACTTATAAGCGAAACGTTTGAAACAATAAATCGATTTATTGTATGACTGTAGACTCTGAGTTGTGAATTATAGTAGAAAACAAATATGTTATTTAGAAATATTAGAGAAATTACCTTCAAATTCACGATTTTTTTCGGTATCTGATAAAGTTTAAGCGTAAAATTAAATTAAAAAAGGGTTTGAAAGAATTATTTTGATCTATAACAAACCCAAAAAAAAGTTGAAATATTAACTCATTGTACTTGCAATTTATACTTATTGCCTCAAAAATAATCTTTAAGATGCTACTTACAATTATTATCGTGTTGTTCTTAGTTCAAACTTTTGTTTCAAGATCACCACCTTACGAGACCAAGTTCGGAAAATTTATGCATTTTGTACAAACCTTTCCGTGCACTACAAATTTCATCCATGACATTAACCAATTGTCTTACAACTGTCAAAACTTAGATTTTACTTGCAAAGGTATATGTGTTACTGTGCATATTTCTAGACAATTTTACCAAAATTCTAAAAATTCAACAATCTTGTATCTAAATTTACACAACAAAAATATTTCATTGTACAAGGAGAGGTTTACATCTAAATTTCGATTCGTGTGCAGTGTACAGACCTTTTTACATTACTCAATGAACAATTTGGTGTATCCAGCTGACACATTGTACCTTGAACTTGTACACAATTCTATATTTGACAATCGTAATTATAAATATCATCAGCCTGATTACATCTTCATTCAGATCACGAGAAATCAAATTAAGCTCGGAAATGTTTTTCTTAAAACTACATTTGTGACTCGATCAAATATTATACTGATAAATATACAAAATTCTGAGCTATATTTCGCATGTACTGCAAAATCAGAACTCGTATTCTTATCAAATAGGAGCCAATCGTATTATGGAAAGTTAAGTTGGTTATTTTTATTGCGAGTGCCGTTAATAAAATTAGATGTGATATCAAATGGCAATCTAGTGACTACATTAGACAAATTGAGTTTTCAAATGGTTGCCAACTTGCCACCAGAAATTTGTCCATTGGAAAGATTAAACACCAAACCAATTTATTTAAGTTACTATTTAATTGGTTGCTCGAGGGATTTATTTCGAAGAAGGATAAATTGTACCACAATTTTTTGTGATTTGCACATAAAAAATCAGTTTAAAACTATTCCCTCAGCATATAGTGAAAAACTTGATTTCCCAATTTCTCACGCAAGTCAGTTCCATGGTCCAGTTTATACTCTGTTTTATTTGAAAGGGAATACTGGAAACGTATTCGCTTTATTATCACCGTTTACCCTAAAAGGATGGCTTATTATAGCAGCGAGTAGTGGTTTTGTAGCCTTTACGTTATGGGTTTTAAATAATAACTTTAACCCGTTATATTGGCTTTTCAGTGTTATCATAGAGCAAAGTGTCGAAATAATTTATACAATAAATAAGTATAGTTTGACCATAGTTATATCGTGGCTATATTTTGGCCTGGTTTTAAGACAAGCGTATACTTCAAACCTGTATGATTATATGACTTTTGAGAAACCGCCATCTGGTTTACCAGATTCCTTCAATGAAATATTAAAAAGTAATTCTGTTGTATTGCTGTCATCTGCTTTTGTAATGACTTATATATACGACTACAAAAAAGGTATTGACCTTTATGGTACCGCAAACCTTAGCCAGGCTAAGTATTTATTGAAAACGATACTGAGAAAACAGTGGATTATGGATTCATTTCGAAATCCTGGACCTTCTTCAAATTTCAGAACGAATGATAATGGAAATCGTGAAATTTGTGATTTAACAGATCCGTATGATGCAATGATTATTAGAGAAACATGTGTTAAGATTGATAAATTTGCTTATATGAGTGTATCGGGTCAGACCCCTTTTATTAGAGAAACGTGCAGGTTTTTAACAGGAAAGCTCTTATTGACGTTAAATGGTATTGGCCTTAAAAGTTTTGACAATAGTGACAGCAACCTGTTTAACAATGTCGACATTTTTGTGTCATTTTCGGATAATTATTTGAGGTTTAAATTCGAGAAGCAGTTAGCTTCCTTTATAGAAGCTGGACTCGATCAAGTCCATTACCAATACAAAATGGAAAATTTGATGAAGGACGACATTTTAAGACAGGTTAAGTATGCAAGAAAGACAGCAGATATGTTTGCCTCTGAAAACTTGACCGATCGTACTCTTAAATCGTATGTGTCACACTGGATTCAAAACAATTGTTTCTTTTTCTATTTAGAAGATAAATGCGATTTGAAAAAAATCAATGGTTCCGACTTTTCCATAAAACTAGGAAATGTTTTTGTAGTTTGGGTGATGCTGATTGCGTGTTTGGTGTCGTGCATAATAGTTTTCGTTTGTGAGTTTATTTGGATTCACAAATAATCAGAGAGGAAGGTTGGATAACCACAGTTATAGTATGGCTGCGGAAACATTTCCTGGGAAATCAGTATACTTCATTTATTGCCAATAATAACTGATCTATTTGATTGTCCAACACTTCATCAAATCAACCGTGGGTCAAGTCCGCATTTAAAAACAGTTTTATGAATTTTGTACGACGTGAATACGACTATGTACCAAATTGAAAATTTTAGATTTGGACAGTCAGTCAAGACAACAAAGCTTCCAGGTACAACATTTGTCTAAATCGTTTTACCAATGCTCCCATAATATTCAGCTTAGCAGAAATATATATTTATATATTTCTGTCTGAAGCTTTAAATCTAACTGAACCTAATAATATCTCACCTTATTATCATGAGCGCCAAACCTATCCTAACATCATTCTTATTTCAGTATAACCGTTGCCCTACTAGATATATTTTTGTCTTAGATTTGAAATTTAACCAAAAAACTTTTTTGTCTGGCTTTGAGTCGCATAAATAATTTTTGTGTTTGGCCAATAGACGTCATTAAATAATGTTGATTTAATTAACTGAGGTATATATAAAATGTAGATTTGGTCATGTGTGAAGGCCCTATGATTGAAACATGTTGATTTAATGTTTAATTTTCTTTGCTGACTGTTTATCTAACATGAAAGTCAAACGTATTTAATATTAAGGTTATAAAGCTAGAACAATAATAAAAAAGGTCTACAAAATTAATTTATCAATTCACGTTTAATCTCGAAAAGGTTGAAATAAAAAAACTGATTCATAAGTGATTGTTACGTTAAGTTGAATTTCTTTGCTTTTTTAATTTTAACAAAAGGTTTGACAAACATGTTTATATTCTACTCAATATTTAAAAGAACTAACCAAACCAGATTAAATAGCAATAAAACATTAAATCTTAAGGGTATTGCTTTATCTAACAAGGCTTTAAGCAATATCGTTACACTTGACAACTCAATGTTTGTTTTGTAGAATTTAAATTATTCTTGAGTGATATTTACTTTGTCCAATTGTATTAAATTGAGTTTTTTAATTCACATGAGTGGGTATAACTTGATTAAAATTTTAAAAAACTCCCTTTTAAAAATATGTTTCACATGTTACTATACAGTATTAAATAGTGTGAAATGAGTTGTAACTTTTTAGTGTGGTTAAAATAAACTTTTGTTCTCTTATTAACTTTCTACGTAAGTGTGTATTACCGTTTTCAGCAGTAGTGGGCAGTAAATAAAATATCATTAAACAAATTATGTTGCCAAACATTGCCATGAAAAATTACCAGCTTTGCAATGAGTAATTAAATACCACATATTCTTTAGTGCGCATTTCTTGTTAGTAAAAAATCTGCAGTTGAAAAGTAACGTCGTATTAAATTTCCTATATTTTTCTATTATTACGACCTTGGTTCCGAATTGTGGGTAATATTTCTATTGATTAAATTTACAACCTGTTTAAGTGTACATTCCACTTAATATAAGAAAACTTGGTTTTTGTTTAAGCTTGCTAAAATTTGAAGTTGATTTACAAATACAAGCTACTGTATAATTTTGCTAAATTTAAATATCCAAATACAAACTAAACAGTAGTTAGCTTTTCCATTTTATGTAGAAGAAGCTGAAAGTAAACTTATCCTACTTTAAGAATGTACAAACTCATTCATACATTGCAACTAGTACTTACACAAATGTTTTTCTTAACCCCAACTTTAGTCTCTAAAATACTAGACGACGAATATAAATTTGACAAATTCATGCATTTCATAGAAATTGTTAAATGTACTACTCACTTCATTCATGACACTGACCTAATGAACAATTCCTATCACAGCTTGGATTTCAAGTGTAAAGGATTATGTGTTAATGTACATACGTCCAGGTCATTTTACAATATTTCTCAAAGAAACAACAATACGCAAACCATTTACATTAATTTGCAAAACGAAAATATTTCAACATACACCGAGTCATTCATATCAAACACCGATTTGTATGCAAAGCAGAGGTATTTCTAGCCCACTCTTCAAAACATTCTTACCATCTCACTCAAGCAATTTACCTCAAACTAGTTCACGATTTGCAATATAAGGATAGAATTTACAGGTTTTATCAGCCAGATTACATTTTTATTCTGATTGATGTAAATCAAATTCCTCCAAAATATGTTTATTTCCAAACTACATTTGTTACACGAGCAAATCTCATATTATTTCAAAAAGCCGGGATATTTTTAGCGTGTACTGCAAAATCAAAATTTGTATCAGTATCAAGAAGAGGTAAATTTTATTCAAAGGTATTTCTATTACTAGTGCCAGTTCTAAAGTTAGATTTTAAATTATCTTATCCTGATCTAATGACAACATTAGACCAGAATAGTATTCAAATGGTTCAAAACTTACCCCCTGAAACTTGTCCGTTAGAAACAACAAGAACCAATAAAGTTCACTACACTTATTACTTAACTGACTGTGCTGAGAAATTATTTCAAAAAAGGATAAATTGTACGAAAGTGTTTTGTGATTTACATGTGCAATTACAATTTATAAGTATCCCTTTCGAAAGCATTAAAACATATCATTTTTCTATGGCGCATGCAGCTCAATTCAATGGTCCTATGTATACCTTATTTTATCTGAAACGACATAATAGAAACTTGTTCACTTTATTGTCCCCGTTTACCCTAGAAGGTTGGATTGTACTTGGAGTAAATTGTTGCTTTGTTGGTTTTATACTCTGGTTTTTAAATGACAAAATTAATTCATTCTTTTGGCTTTTTACGGTTATATTGGAACAGAATGATGACTTATATGGTAAAGCAAGCAAGTATAGCACACCTTTAATCTTAGCATGGTTATATTTTTGTCTGGTACTAAGACAGGCGTACACTTCTAACTTGTATGATTATATGACGTTTGAGAAACCGCCGTTAGGTTTGCCAGCTTCTTTTGATGAAATTTTAAAAAGTAATTCCGTAATTTTGCTGTCGTCTTCGAGAGTAATAAATTATATTTATAACTATGAAACTGGCATGGAACTTTATAGAACATCGAAACAAGGCAGTGCTAAACATTTACAAAATAAGATTCTACAAAAACATTGGATCATGGAATCATTTTCAGACAATGCAGGTCCGTCATCTAATTTCCGTACAAATTACATTGGAAATCATGAAATTTGTGACCTAACGAGTTCATTTGAAGGACATATTTTTGAAAAGTCATGTGTTAAGATTGACAAATTTGCTTATTTGACTGTATCCGGGGAAACGCCCCATTATAAAGATGCATGTACGTTTTATACGGGGATGCTCTTATTGACATTAAATAGCATTGGTCTTAAAATATTTGAAAGCAGTGAACGTACTCTGTTTAAAACTGCCAACTTTTTTGTCTCAATTTCGGATAACTTTTTGAGATTAAAATTTGAGAAACATATGGCTGCTTTTGTAGAGGCTGGGCTGGATTTGGTGCAATACCGTTACAAACTCGAAAATGAGATAAAGGATGACATTGTAAGACAGGTTAAATATGTAAGACAGACGACAGATATATTTGCGAATGAAAACGTGACCGATCGTACTCTTAAATCGTATGTGGCCTACTGGATTCAAAACAATTGCTTCTTCTTCTACTTGGAAGACAAATGCAGTTTGAAAAGATTTCAGACTTTAGAAGTTTCCATAAAACTAGGAGACATTTTTGTAGTTTGGGTGATGCTTGTTGCGTTATTGGAGTCATGCATGTTTGTTTTTGTTTGTGAGTGTTTTTCAATATATTTTTTAGAATTATTTATTGGTAAATGGTTGGCTTGACAGTCGAAATGAAAAACTTAAATCTATATAAATATTAACACTAGAAAATCAATAGCCACATGAATAAATACACAATCGATATTATTAGCTATTTTTATTAACTGTTATATTTATCTTCATTTATTATATTTGTGCTACACTAGATATTTTGAAGCTAGACACAAAATGATCCACTACTCATCACATCCTTTTGGATTTTTATCACTTGGATTAGCTTTCCTTAACCAATCACAAGGCGGTTTCTCCTGATTACAGAAACTACCCTCGCAACCGCAGTAATACTCGCCAAACTCAAGTTTACAAGCGCCTGGTTTAACATCTTCATATTGCTGTTCACTGTCTAATCTTAAAACCGAACCTTTATTATCTTCGTAACCTATTACCCAGGTACAGTAATTCGCATTCGTGATTTTGTTCTTTTCGTGAAGCCGTGGATCCTGACAACCTTCTTTGATATCTTTTATGGGAGATTTTAAATCGGGATGGTAAGTGCATTGAACACATTTGCCTATAAAATCGTTTAACAACATTTTGAAATTCAAATTAGTAAGTTTAAATTTTGATCATTTTTTTATATTCACTTTTACCTTTTTCAGTACACCCTTTAGGATCCTTATCACTTGGATTTGCTTTCGTTATCCAGTCGCAAGGTGGTTTTTCCTTATTACAGAGGTTACCCTCACAAGCGCAGTAATATTCTCCAAACTCAAGTTTACAAGTTCCTGGTTTAACATCTTCATATTCCTTATCACTGTTTAATCTTAAAATTGATCCTTTATGATCATCATGACCAATTATCCAAATACAAAAATTGGCATCCTTAATTTTATCGGTTTCATGCAGGCGAGGATCTTGACAACCATCTTTGATATCTTTTATGGGAGATTTTAAATCGGGATGGTAGGTGCATTGAACACATTTCTGGTTGCCTATAGTTCGTTTGTTTTAAACGAAAAATATAATTAAAACATGGAATATTATAAAATAACGTAAATAATTAATTATTGGTAGTACATTGAAGTTTTAAATCTTACCTGCTAAAATACCAGCTGCAAAATATGCAAGAAATATGGTTAAAACCGAAATAAAATTTCTAGTACGCGTTGCCATAGTTGCTTTTTATAAGTAGGTGCACGTTTTATTGATTAATGTAAGCTAAAACACAGGTCGGATTTAAAGACGATACATTCTTACTTTACTAATCGCTTACTTTATCTTCAGACAATGCGTGATATAAGTTGTCGTTAAATATAACGTAGTTAATCAAATGTTTGATAGGAGCTAAACGTTTGTATCAATTAGTAAATTATTTCATTGTCTACAACGCATACTAACAAAAGGTAACAGTATCAATGGCAACTACCTCAACGTCATTTTATAAAACATTTGCTATCCATTCCGGACTGTAATGTATATATATATCTTTCTTCAATTAGCTATTACAAACATATTGATCCAAATTTGTAAAATCAAATAATATTTTATTAAATTTAAGAAATGTGACCTTCCAACCAATAAATTGTTTCAATGAAAAATGCGACTTAAAATTAGCGAAGCATTACTGATTTTTTTTCTCCACTATAGTTTAACTGCTTATGCTTTTAATAATCGCTGCAATCTTAGCCGAATCCGTCTTTATACATTTTCGCGAATTTTTCTGCGCCAGCAGCACAAGCTTAATTCTCGCAACAAGAAGCTTGATTTGCGTTATCAAATTCTCGTCATCAAATTCAGTTGGTAATACAGCCTCAGGAACACCTTTCGGACCATTTTCCAAACAGCCTGGAAAATCCTTATTATCCGGATCAATTGCTGTAATCCAAGCACAAGGGGGCAACAACTTGTTGCAATATTCCCCAGTACAAGCGCAAGTATAATGGGATCTATGTTTTGCACAAGAACTAGGTTTAGGGTCCATATGATTTAGACGATCTGCCTTAAGTACAACCAATCCTGGATCTCCTGATTTCCCTTTTGTATGAACTATACGCCAGGTACAATAAGGTGAGTTGTTAGTTTTTTCGTAATGTTGAACACGGGGATCCATACAGCCACCTTTTAAATCATCACTTGTTAAACCGTAAAAATCAACGTCCATTAAACTGCATTCGATACAATTTCCTAAAAAAATATATTTAAAAACGTGCGTGTATATTAGCATATTATAACAAGTATATATCCTTTAGCTATTTTAAAATATATTTACCAATCCAATCCTCGCCACCCTTAGGAGCAGCTGCAAGACAACCCAACGGATTCTTATTTTCAGGATCTGCTCTTAGAATCCACGAACAAGGTGGTAGTTCCTTATTACAATATTCCCCAATACAAGCACATGTATAATGATTCTTATGCTTTACACATGTTTCGGGTGGAGGATCCATATGATTTAACTGATCAGCTTTAACACTCACTAAA
Organism: Entomobrya nicoleti; assembly: GCA_034695465.1. Taxonomy (NCBI): domain Eukaryota; kingdom Metazoa; phylum Arthropoda; class Collembola; order Entomobryomorpha; family Entomobryidae; genus Entomobrya; species Entomobrya nicoleti. The sequence continues at coordinate 21,763 of JAQFZG010000434.1, forward strand.
CCCACTTTCCCAAATTTTCCCTCTGTATGAATTATACGCCAAGTACAATATTCCGAGTTATTCGACTTTTCAAAATATTGAATTCTAGGATCTTGACATCCATCTGGAACATCTTCAGTAGTTAAATTATAGAAGTCAACATCCATTAAACTGCACTCCACACAGTTGCCCTCCCAATCAAAACGACCTTCGCCTTTCTTTACACCAACAGCTGTAACTCTTTCATTGCCTGAAAAAACACCAAAGTTAATATAAAATTTAGCAAATTAACCTTAGAAATTTTAAAGTTACCTTCGATCAATTTCTTATCATGTCCTTCATATTCAGTTTGAATTTTGGCCCTCTTCCCTCCTTTAAATTGATCTTCAAAACAACCTTGTGGATTTTTATCCTCTGGATTCGCTTTTCTTAGCCAGGAACAAGGTGGTCTCTCTTTATTACACATATACCCTTTGCAAGCACAGTAGTAGTTTCCAGTTTCCAATTTACATTGACCAGCAACATGACCCTCAAGCCTGTCACCGTCAAGCATAAGGATTTTACCTTTCGACATATCATCATCTTGTTCATATCCGATTTTCCACACGCAATAATCCGAATCCGGAATTGAAGCGTAGTCATGAATTCGAGTATCTTCACATCCATTATTTAGGTCAGGATATGGAGGCGGTTGACTTGGAACAAACTCGCAATCAACACATTCGAAACCTTTCTTGGGGGCCTTTAGTGCTACTGTAGTCATAACCATTGAAAATTCTTGATTGCCCCCCGAAAGCTGGTTGTCGCCATAATTTTCTGTACATCCGGAGGGTTCTCGATCTGATGGATTTGCAGCTCTAAGCCAGCTACATGCGGGTAAACCTGTATTACATTTATCGGTACAACAAGTACAGTAGTATCTTCCTAGATTCTCATCATTATATGTACATCTTTCAGGACGATCTTCATCAAATTCTTGTGCAAATGCTCCACGTTTAGCATAAATGACGCCACGTGGATAACCTTCGATATCTTTTCCCTGAATTGTCCAACCACAGTGAGTAAACACGTACTTGGTTCCGTGTTGAGTTTTAAAATCCATATTACTTGCGGAGTTACAAGCGTGTTTAGTAATGCCGGAGTCATTTCTCTTTAAATCGTCATATGAGCAGTATGCACAATCTAGTTTGAAGAAATAAATGTTTAAGGATTAATGATCTATTTTAACAAAAAAATTATAGGAACCAAAAATATTTTAGAAAATTTTTGTGCAACTCAGAAAATTTGTAAAAAAGAGACATTTGAGTAAAATAAGAGTTTGTGTCTATTTAGCATATCTTAATCGAATTTGGTGAGAAATATTTTTCTTGTCGAATTTTACGTAAACGACTGCTGCGAATTGATTTTTTCGGGTCGACTTCAATTTGTACTCATATTTGCTCCAACGCGCACAGCTGAGCTGACGCTTAGTCCAACAAACAGTAATTGGAGCCAATATAGGTACGAATTGAAGCACAAGTGCAAGTTTTACACAAAAAATCGTAATCTACATAAAGCTTTATAGATCAACCCATTTTAATGTATTAGATAAAGCTTTCATACCAATTCCTGGACCATCATCTTTTGGTTTTTGACAAGAACCTGCTGGAGAACTCGAACTTGGAGTTGGTTTTTGGGTAGGTTTTGAAGTAGTCGGTTTTGCAGTAGTCGGTTTTGCAGTAGTCGGTTTTGCAGTAGTCGGTTTTGCAGTAGTCGGTTTTGAAGTAGTAGTCGATTTCGAAGCAGAATTTGCTTCGGCAAGAACACTTGTTTGTGCACTAGTGCCAGAAGCCTCGGGACTTTTTTCGTCTTCTTTTTTCTTTGATCCAAAACATGTTGAACTAGAACTTGATGATACAGTAGCACTATCTATAACACCATCAGTGGCTTTAACACCATCCTCAATGCACCCTAAAGGATTAGTATCTGCAGGATTAGCAGCTCTAAGCCAGCTACAAGGAGGTAGCTTTGTGTTACACCTATCTTGTCCACAAGCACAATAATATCTTTCTTTATTCTCATCATTATATGTACAAGTTCCCGGACAATCATCATCAAGTTCTTGAGCAAATGCGCCTCGTTTAGCAAAAATGGCGCCACGCTTATAACCCTCTATATCCTTTCCCTGAATAGTCCAACCGCAATGTGTAAACTCGTACTTAGTTCCTTTTTGAGTTTCAAAATCCATATTTGCAATGTCGTTACAAGCGTTGTCTGCAGTGCTTGAATCATTTCTTCGTAAGTCATCTAACGAACAGTAGGCGCAATCTATTCGAAATGAAAACATGATAAAATATTACATTCAAAATTTCGAAGCATTTAATTAAATTAATAATTTTGCGACGTATTTATTCCTTACCAATTCCTGGATTACCCTCTTTACATCGTTTAGTTTTAGCTTTCCTTGCACCTATCTCATCTTCAGCACACCCTATCGGATCTGTATTGTCTGGATCCGCTTTTCGTATCCATGAACAAGGTGGTAAATCTTTGTTGCAATAGTCCCCAATACAAGAGCACGTATAATGCTGTTTATGCCTAGCACAACTTCCGGGCGGAGGATCCATATGATTTAGTTTATCGGCTTTAACAGCAACTGCTCCTGGAGGTGTACCCGTTTTCCCCAAAGTGTGTACTATACGCCATGTACAGTATTCGGATTGATTATTTTTTGCAAATTTTTGAACTCTGGGATCCTGACATCCTCCTTCTAACTCTTCTGGTGCAAGATTATAGTCATCTACGTCCAATAAACTACATTCCACACAGTTATTAGACCATGCACATTCTTTATCTTCCGGTTCTTCAGGTTTGTTGGCACCAAGGCATCCTTGTGGGTTTTTATTTTCTGGATCACACTTTCGAATCCATGAGCAAGGTGGTAAATCTTTATTGCAGTATTCCCCAATACAGGCACAAGTGTAATGAGATTTGTGCTTGACACAGGATTCGGGTTTTGGATCCATGTGGTTCAAGCTGTCTGCTTTTACACTAACCAAACCTGGTTTTCCAAATTTTCCATCTGTATGAATTATACGCCATGTACAGTATTCCGAGTTGTTTGTTTTTTCAAAGTGCTGTACCCTAGGATCCTGACAACCGCCTACTAAATCTTCAGGTGTTAAATTGTAGTGGTCGACGTCCATTAAACTGCATTCGACGCAGTTTCCCTCCCAATCGTAATTACCTTGGCCTGGTGCTACAGGTGAGGGTTTTGGTCGTCCAACTACAAATTAAAAAAAAAACATTAAAAAACTAAACGTTTTTTTGTGCGCTTTAAAACTTTCCAAAAAATTTAACAAAACTAACCCATTCCCTTTGGTAGTTCATCCTCCTTAACTTCCGATTTTGATTCATCTTCAACGCACCCTTTAGGATTTTTATCCTTATCGTTTGCTTTTCGTAACCAGGAACATTTGGGCTCCATCTTATTACACATGTTACCTTTGCAAGCGCAATAATATCTATTATTTATCACTTGGCATTTTTCTGGCTCAAGTTTAAGATCCGGATCCAAATTTCGATCTTTGATGATAATAAGTCCAGGAAAATGTTGAATATCGATAACCCATATACAGTATTCAGCGTCGTCAATACTTGTAAAATCTTGTATTCTGGGATCAGCACAACCGTTCTTAACATCCTTTTTACTTGACCAAGCATGTGGATGATAAAGGCATTTACTGCATCGATCTGAAAAAATATGTTAAAATTTAACAAGTCTTTTTTTTGTCAAAATTCGTTTGAAATATAACATTTCCTATTTAATATTCATACTTTTTCCTTTCCCCTTTCGTTGATCTTCAAAACATCCCATAGGACTAGTTTTACTTGACATTGCCTTCCTTAACATTGAGCATCTTGGTAGAACCATATTGCACATATGTCCTTTACACGAACAATAAAAGTTCCCATCTGATGCTGTGCAAGTTCCCGGTTGAGGATTACTTTGTGGGAGAAGCATTGTTCCAGCTCTGATTGGATGTCCTTCAGGCCATTTATATTTTGTTAATGGTGTACTTGTAATTGTCCACATACAGTATTCTGCCATTTGAATACTATTTTTATCCTGTATTCGGCTATCCATACAACCATTCTTTGTTTTGTCCATTGCAATTTTGTAACGTTTTTCGGATTCCAGAAGGTCACATGATACGCAACCTATTTAAATTCAAAATTAGATAATAATTTTTTAAATTGTTACATATTCATGTCCAAACGTTTACCTGTAAAATCCTCGATACATCCTGTGGGCTTTGTAGAATCTGGATCACACTTTCGAATCCATGCACAAGGTGGTAAGCCTCTATTGCAATATTCTCCGGTACAAGCACAAGTATAGTGATTGGCATGCTTAACACAAGTTCCCGGTTTTGGATCCATATGATTAAGATGATCTGCTTTAAGCATTACGATACCTGGTGGAGTACCAGATTTTCCAAGTGTGTGGATCACTCGCCAAGTACAATATTCAGCTTTATTTGTTTTGGAAAAATGTTGTACACGGGGATCCATGCAACCACCATCTAGTTCCTCAACAGTTAAATCATAGTGGTCAACGTCCATTAAACTGCATTCAACGCAATTGCCTGTGATTTATACCAAAAATACTTAAATACTTAAATATTAATCATAAAATATTTAGTATAGAATTTTAAGTTTTTACCAATCCACTTATTTCCACTTGTATCCGGATTACGACATCCTGCTGGATTCGTATTTTCGGGGTCACACTTTCGTATCCATGTACAAGGAGGTAATCCCTTATTGCAGTATTCTCCAATACAAGCGCAAGTATAATGATGAGCATGCTTAACGCAAGATTCTGGAGGGGGATCCATATGATTTAAATGATCTCCTTTAACACTTATTATTCCAGGTTTACCATATTTTCCATCGGTATGAATTAAACGCCATGTACAATATTCCGAGTTGTTGGATTTTTCAAAGTGTTGCACACGAGGATCTTGACATCCATCTTTTAGTTGCTCTGCTGTAAGGTTATAAAAATCGACATCCATAATACTACACTCCACACAATTTCCCTCCCAATTGTAACGTCCTTCGCCTTTGGCCATAGCTTTATTCTTTAATTTTCCAACACCTGAAATTGAAGTTAAAAATTTAAAAACTATTTGATATCGATTCGAAATCGTCAATTAAATAAATATGATTAAAGTCGAATAAAAATAAAGTTCGCATACTTCGTATTTATGTTTATATAATGAATTAAAATTCGATTGTAAGACTAAATTCGCATATTGAATATTGTTAAGTTCGAATACCCAATCGAATTAATTTCGAATGCCAAATCAAATTGATTTCGAAAAGCAATCAGAATTAAATTCGAATATCAAATCGAATTAAATTCGTGTATTGAATCAATTTAAATTCGAATCAGGAATCAAAACAAATTCGAATATCGAATCAATTTAAATTCGGATGTTAAATCAAATTGAAAACCCCAATAAGCATCAATAAAAAACTCCATTAAATATTCTTACCTGCTCCTGGCATCAACGCTTTGCTTTCATCATCCTCCGAACAACCTTTAGGATTCGCATCCTCTGAATTAACTTTACGAATCCAGCTACAAGGTGGCAAAGCTTTATTGCACAAATCCCCCTTACAAGCACATATATAACTATGCTCTTCCATTATACAAGTTCCCGGTTCTGGATCCTTCGCCAACAACTTATCCCCTTTCCAAGTAACCCACCCAGTCTTTCTCCACTCGTATCCCTTAACAACAGCATCTGTCCTTCTAACCATCCACATACAATATGGCGAATTTCGTCTATACTTCTGAACATTTATCCTAGGATCTTGACAACCATTCTTTAAATCCTTTGTTGTTATATTAAACTCATGTTTACTATGATACGCCACACAATACACACAACTTCCTTTCGCATCCACCCCATCCTCAACACACCCTTTTGGATTCTTATCCTCCGGATTTGCATTCCTCATCCAAGAACAAGGTGGAGGTTCCCTATTACACCAATCCCCTTTACAAGCACACCAATACTTCTGATGTGCCAATTTACATGTGCCCACAGTTAACTTAAAATTATCCAAATCATGATCCTTCACAAGAGTCATCCCTTTCATTCGCTCATAATCTATAACCGTCATACAATAGTTGGCATCTTGAATTGTCATATAATCTTGAACTCGAGGGTCTTCACAAGCTCGTTCCATATTTTTATATCTTGAAAATCCATTATAGTGATAAAAGCATTTGACGCACTTTGCTTTAAAAAATATATACATAAAAAAATTAAACTATAAATTTCCAAAATATAAATCAATTTTTAAGGAAATATATTTTTTTTTTTCTTACTCGAGCCACTCCTTTTTGGCGAATCTTCGAAGCAATTTTTAGGTCGTTTATTTTCCGGATATGCTTTTCTCATCCAAGTGCACAATGGTAAACCTTGATTACACAGGTGACCTCTACAAGAACAATAATATTTTCCCTCTACCACCTTACAAGTATGCGGTGCAGGGTTATCCTCAGGAAGTAGTGCAGTTCCCAGCTCGATAACACTATATTGGTGAACTTTGTGAGTTTTCACGTAAGTAAACTCCTTTGCTACATGGGTCCACATACAATATTGTGCAACTATAATAGACTCACTCTCTCGAATAGCTGGTTCTCTACAACCTTTATTTGTAGAAGCAAGTTTTTTATAACTTTTTGGTTCAAACATGTCACAGGCCACACAGGACCTTCCTTAGAAAACCAAAATAACAATCGATTAAACTTTTGATTTGTTATTCTATATTTTTTTATAGAACGTCTTCTTAAATATTCGAACTTACTTCGTTCTTTATTAGCTTGACCCATCAGATTGAGTACCTCTTTACCATCTGAGCATCCTTTAGGCCGAGCATTCTTAGGATCCGCTTTATTTATCCAATTACAAGGAGGCAAATACTGATTACAATATTCCCCAATACAAGCGCAAGTGTAATGATAACTGTGCTTAACACATTCTGCAGGCTTTGGGTCCATGTGATTTAAATGGTCGCCTAACAGTTGGATTAATCCATTTTTACCAGCTTTACCATCTGTATGAATTATACGCCATGTGCAGTAGGGAGAGTTGTTTGTTTTTTCAAAGTGTTGAACTCGAGTATCCAAACAACCGTCTTTTAATTCTTCAACGGTCAAATTGTAGTGATCTACGTCCATAAGACTACATTCGACACAATTACCTAAAAAAATAGAAAAACAAGTTAAAATTCATGTATCAGTATTTTTGGGTTTTTTGAAGTTGGCGCCTAAAATTTTCAAAAATCTTTACCTATCCAATCGTCATTATCCTTTTTATTAAACATGCACCCCACTGGATTCTTATTCTCTGGATCAATTTTTCGAATCCATTTACAATGTGGTAATCCCTTATTACAATATTCTCCAAGGCAAGCACAAGTGTAATGATATTTATGCTTTACACAGCTCTCCGGTTTGGGATCCATGTGATTTAGCTCGTCTGCTTTAACCCCAATTAGGCCAACTTTACCATGTTTCCCTTCTGTATGAATTAGTCGCCAGGTACAGTATTCCGAATTGTTGCTGGTTTGCTTGTGTATAATTCTTTCGTCCATACAACCTCTGGGTACGTCTTCTTGGGTTAGATTGTAAAAGTCAATGTCCATTAAACTGCACTCCATGCAGTTTCCTTCCCATCCGTATTTCCCTTGTCCTTTTTGCAAGTCCTGAGACATTGTTCGGCCTTGCATCTTACTTTTTTTGTCTTTGCCTAAATTTAAAAGAAAAGTTTAATATAATCACAATATTCTAGATTTTATTTGCAAAAATTTACCCTCATCTTCGTCATAGCCATATTTGGATACTTTCGATAGTACTACACTGCAAAACATTAGAAGTATCCATGTTATATTTATCACTTTGAAATTATCTACAAATTTGTTTAAGCCCATGTTAAAATTGATATTCCTGGTACAAGACCAGGAATCGTACTAGAAAAATGCATCTCGAAGTATATATAACATAACAGTTTAATTGCTAGTTTAATGGTAAGAAGATCAAGCTGTCAATTAAGAATGCACTATTATTTGTAAACAATGCAGTTGTTATGGCAAAAGTAATTTCCTGCTTGTAAAATATTATTGCATTGATATGCCATTAAATGTATAGTTCAATCGGTATTTTTTACGATTCATCTTTTATAATAAACTTTATCAAATGTATTCTTTCAGCTAAGAAATATCTTGTTCAGAATATAAAAATATTGATGCATGTCAAGTATAGATGGTCCATTGTTTAATATTCTTTAGTTTTATAACTGTATTTATCATAATAACTGTTTTGAGTAATATCTGAGTAGCGTTTTGGGCAAGATCAAATATTTGCTTAAAGTTTATCCAAATTGTCCTAAATAATAAAGCTATATTTTGTTTTCAAAGTTATTTAACATCAGTAAGTCATAAAAAACAAATTAAATTTGACTGTCGATTTTAGTGTAAAACTATAGAAATGCGACATTTTGCAATAATTTGGAGTATTCAGGTTTTACTGAATGGGATTGGATTTTGTGCGGAAGGTAGAAGAAGAAATTTGTACTTGAAATATAAAGCATTACAGTTCACACAAAAAAATAATTTGCTAATATTGTAAATTTCGCAGAATATCAATTCCATATGCTATTTCAGGCGAATATGTACCGAGATAAATACCAGTCGTCTCATTTGGTTATGTCGGAATATGTAAGCTATAAGTTCGAAAACGTTTATCCTTTAGATTTTATCAAATATAGCATATATATTAGGCTACTTAAATGCTAATATAGGATTTTTTTCTCCATAGCTAAACGAAATGGCAGCTAAATGTGTCGACTATTACATCAACAAGAAAGATGCGGACTATACCTGTCCCTCAAAAAAACTTGATAAATACAAAGGAGAAACAGCTGGAGAACTAGTTTTCACATATGGCATGGCCAACTACAAGGAAAAAACGCAAGCAAATTTCGTGGAACGTAGTGGATACTCTTGGACAAAAAACGAGAAAAAGTATAAAGAGGAAGAATGCGAGGATGGAACAGCGGATAAGTCGATTTATCAGTTTACCCAGCTTATATGGAATGCCACACAAGAAATAGGATTTTCTTGTAAAAATGGGGAAAAAACGTTTTGTGTGGCGTTGTTCTGGCCGAAAGGGGATGTAAAGGGGGAATTTGCAAATAATGTTTATACCCCAACGCATGAACAAGTACCTTATGTGTTTTAAGTACATAACGGTTTGTTAATATGCGATTTAAACAGTAAATCGAATTCAAATTTAATTAAATGTGTCAAAATGGATCGTTGTTTATTGTTTTAAATTTTTTGATTATATCGACCTAAAATACATAAGTGACCTACATTTTTGTGCAAAACAATAAATAATTGTTTATATATCACAAATTTATTTTAGAGTTTCTTTTGATTTATTTGAAAAGAATTATAACCATGTTTGAAAAGCATTTAGCTACACTATTATTTTTAAGCTTAATTTTAAATCTTGACTTGGCGGGAAAAGTTATTGCACCAGCTGTCGAAGGAAACGATGGAACAAAGGCGTCAGGACCTTACTTAAAAGGTTTAATATAATTATAAATTAGTTTCTACTTAAATTTTAATTTAATGAATTGATATTTTTTTTAAATTTCGTTTTTAGATCAACCTACACCATTACCTGGTGAAGACTACAAAAGATTTTCTTTGGAGTCACCCTGGTTTATAATCCAGCAAAGAATGTCATGGTCTGAAGCTCTTGAAGCCTGTGAAAAATTCGATTCCCATTTAGCCGTACTTCCAAATATTGACCTGGCCCTAAAGCTAGTTGAATCTATTTTCGAAAAAAGTGAGAACGCTCACGTTGTGGATGCGGCGAAACCAAAAAGTATTGAATTTGGTACGAGTAGACGATACTGGATCGCTTTAACAGATCAGATTTCGGAGAAAACTTGGATGTGGGCGGGATTGGGTACTCCGTTGGATTATGAGTATTGGTATGGTGGCCAACCGGATCATAATAAAGGGTCTAGGCAACCTGAACATTGTGGATCGTAATTTGTTTTACAAATATTTTAACTGTTTGGCGAGAAAAATAAGTAAACTGTATGTTTTTAAATTGACTAATCAATTTGAATATTGTCTATTTATTTTACAGACTTTGGAATCCTGGCTATTACGCCAAGAAATATAATAAGCATACTTTTAACGATGCACCCTGTACAAAACAATATTATCCGATTTGTGATTCAACTCAAGATTTAAAATCTTATTTATTGCCAATTAAATAAATAAATGTAACATACCATTGGGTGAAAACCTGTCAATAATACAAGTCCATAAATAAGACTTCAAAAATCCCATGCACACTAAACACCATTAAATCTAGCTAATTGAAATTATGCATGATATTTTTTTTTTTTGCCAATGGATAATTTGCAGGCGATTTAGAGTACTTACAAAATTAATTAGGTTACAACAATTAGCGTATTTTCTCAAAAACGATTAAAAATAACCCTCATAAACCTATCCTAAACCCGATGTAGCCAAGTAGCGGAACCGGATAAAAATTTTTTTTTTTGAATTTTCGAACTTTAATTGTTAATTACGGGTTAAATTTAATTGCCCATAGATCACGTGCGACACATTTAGCAAAAAGGCGAAGATATACATTTTGTAGATCATAATATAAGGATAAACATTCCGTTGGAACGAAGTTTGCTAAATGTGTCGCAGCCGAGTTATGGTACTTAATTGCTCGAGCAATTAAATGGACAATTAAAATATTGGGGCTGTCCATACTCTACATGCAAGCAAACTGCAGAAGCACATCATATTGAAGTAGCGGCAGCATATTTTTTCTAAAATTCACCGATTTTCTTGAAATTAAAAATATAGACTAAATCGACATCGAGGAATTTAATTATGACATTATTATACATAATTGATGAATTACTTAATATTAATTAGTCATAATTGATAATAAACCATAATTAAAAATGTTTTCCAATTTACATGAAATTGAAAATACAGACTAAATTGACATCGCAGAATTTAATTATGACATTATTATACATAATTGATGAATTACTTAATATTAATTAGTCATAATTGATAATAAACCACAATTAAAAATGTTTTCCAATTTACATGAAATTGAAAATACAGACTAAATTGACATCGCAGAATTTAATTATGACATTATTATACATAATTGATGAATTACTTAATATTAATTAGTCATAATTGATAATAAACCACAATTAAAAATGTTTTCCAATTTACATGAAATTGAAAATATAGACTAAATCGACATCGCAGAATTTAATTATGACATTATTATACATAATTGATGAATTACTTAGTACTAATTAGTCATAATTGATAAATCATAATTTAAAAAGTTTTCCAATTTACTTGGAATTGAAAATATAGACTAAATCGACATCGCAGAATTTAATTATGACATTATTAGAGCATGATTGATCAACTGGTTAGTGCTTTTCAGGCATATATTGATGGAGACTAAGAAAATAAAAAGTGAGTTCAGTAGCTGGAGTTCCTCCAGTCCACTGACAGATTAAGAAAAGTGAGTTCAGTAGCTGGAGTTCCTCCAGTCCACTGACATA